>UELX01002054.1:10086-35183 GCA_900480035.1 Eupelmus urozonus
ATATTTATATCAACTCTTTTCTTAACTGTCCACTTTCTTTTATTTTCTTTTAGTCGAAAGTTTCCAAAGTATTATAAAGAGAAACATTTAATTGTAGTTATACCGTATATTAAACTTTATTGAACTTTATCTATCGTTTTAATATTTATTCAGCTAAATCAGAGCTACTGGAAATTTCTCTAAATCCTTTGACTAACTGTTTTAAATCTTGCAAAAAAAAAAAAAAAAAATTTGCAGTAAATATAATTACTTGAAAATGAAATTACATGAAAGCAAGCTCTCTATAGGGCTTCCTCCCCAACGCTAAAACAATACTCATACCAATGGCCGCATCCTCCAGTATCCCAAGGCAATAATTACAAGCCACCAAAAATTCGAGAAACAAGGAAGCGCGGCGAAAAGGAAAGTAACGAGAAGCGATCCAGCCTCAAGACACACGTACACACAAGAAAAGAAGAGAAAGAGAGAGAAAAGAGAAAAGAGCGCCGTAGGGGAGGGCCGAAGCTCGGCACTTTGCCGCGAATAAACGCCCATATCCCGAATACATTAACGGCCTCGTCTTCGATCATCTTTTCGCGCGACCCGTCGATGATGCGCGCATGCAGTCGCCTACCCGCTTATTAAGTCCAGACCATTGTCTTATACACATATATATATATATAAGCCGCGAGATGCACACGCCAAGGCATTCTGAGAGAAAGAGTTTCGACTTTTTTTCACGAGCTGCGTGCATTTGCGCTTTACTGCAGTGAGTGTGTGATTAATAAGCTGCTTCAGAGATTTTTCAGGGCAGTTTACTTGGATGGAAGATATTTTGCTTGTTAACGGATCTTGTTGAAGCAAGTTTTTTCGAGTGAGTTCCGAGAGGGAGTTCCGAGGGCTTGGAAAGTTCACTTTGGCTTTTGGATATTTTTTGAGTGGTTCAATCGAGATAATACTAAATCATTCGAAACTTTAAATATTTTTTGCATACAAAATTTTTTCGCCGATAAGTATCCCAAGTGGGCACAGATGTAAATATATAGATAAACTTTTGATTTTTTGAAGATTACATCTTTATTTTTTGTCAATGTATTTCCTCAATAAAATCCCGTTTGAAAATGCATCACGCACGTCAGAGTGTCAACATTAGAAATTCCGATCGAAAAGGACTTTGTAACAAGAGGCTAAAAACAAGATTTTGCAAAACCGCTAAGCCATCAATCTTACAGACGAATCTTTTCTCAGAACGACTCGCCTCGATCTCTAAACAACATTTAATCAATCCATCATCCCATTAAATTCACACCAGGCAAAAAAAGTGTTTGAAAAAAATGACGAAACCGCAAGCGCACATACATCTACGCTCGAAAATATTCGATCGTAACTTCATCGTACTTGTTCGTCTGCAAACTCAATTTCTTGAATCAGCTTGATGCTAATCTTTAGCCAGCCCCCTCGAAATCACGCGATCATGCATCGGCGAAAGCCGTTTTTCTAGCAGCAACCCCAACGCGAGCAGTGTGTAAGAGAGCTATAGGCAGGCACTCGGCACGCAGAAGCGAGGTCGTCGTCGTCGTCGTCGAGGCGAGGGTGAGGAGGTATAGCTAGGAGAAAGCGAGCGGAGGGAGAATTCAGCGGCCGAATGAATGGAATTAGTGAGGAGGGCAGCTCGCGCTGTTGTGAATGATATCGGGGCCTCTATCTGCGAGCTCGCGCGACGACGGGCTGCTGCTGCTGCTGCCTACCGGCCGCTACTCAAACGTATCTCAGCAAAGTATCTGCATAGAGCTCAAAGAGAGCTCTGCGAAGCTCGGGCTGACGTGCGCGCAGGGAGAGTAGGGGCCAGGAGGGCTTGAGCGAATTGCCGACTGCCAGAGTACAGAAGGATTTCTTCGTTCTGCCTTTTTTATGCGTTTCCGGGTTGAGCTCTCTAGCTGTGCGCGCTACCTCTCTAAGGATGAACGTCGCGAGCTGTGCGCGCAGGGGCTTGCTTATGAATTTTTTCTCCTATACCTCTCTTTCTGGGACACGCGCGCGTTTCTTTAACGATTCGAAGCTGAGAGTCTGCTCGTAGAATAATTATTCATTGCTTTACGAGTATATATATATATATGTAGAAAGAGTCAATCGGAGCGTTTGACAATTAGACAGCGGGAGCCGTTATATATATTATATTCTCGTTTAAGGAACGTCGCGTATCCATCAGCGTCAGCCTGAAAAGTCAGCTAGGTGTATATCGGAAAATGAAAAAGCACGTCCCAAGCAATTACCGCGCGACACGCCGAGCAACCAGAATTTTCCGTCTCTCATAGCGTTAGTTTACCGCAGAAGCCGCAGTGCTAGTCTATATTGCTACTACAAGCTCTAGGCTCGAAAATACCCTTCGAGACGGGCTTATCTAGTAGAAAAGACACATCTAGACACAGAGATAATCGAGACGCGGCTGCAATCAGCGGAGACATCCTGTCTTATATATATATATCCTATATATGTATATAGACCTGTATATATGTGTATACCGTCGAGCGAGCGAGCCACACCCTTTTCCTTCCACCCACGTTGGAGAACACGACTGCATAGAGAGCGGAGAGGTAGCTGATCAGGCCGCTGCTCGGTAGCTTCGATATTCCAACGAGGCCCGATGGACTGACTCTCTAATAGACGTCCATTAATCAGCTGACGGATGACATCTCGAAAGAAAGAGAGAGAGAGAGAGAGAGGGAGAAAGCAGCCTTTTCTCGATAGCCGATAATGAGCTGTCTTTCTTTCTCTCCCAGAAGCGCGCACTCTGATTCCTTCTTTTTCACTCTTCCTCCTTCTCTCTCTCTCTCTCTCTCTCTCTCTTTCTATCTCTCGCCTGACAGATTGATGAATATTGCCGAGTCGCCGCGACGTCTATCTCCGTCGAGCTTGCTCGCGGACGATATATATATATATACACATAACTTTGAGTCGAGCGACTTTTTACGAGCAACAATAGACGCGCGCCCGTAAAAATCTATAGACACAGTTATTCGCTGCTACTCGAAAAAGGAAGAGAAAAAACAAAGCGAGCATCAGGTTAGAATGAAAAAAGTATAAACAGGCTGCGATATATCCCACTTAAAAAAAGGAATCCTATAATCAATCGATCGCGGAGCCAGGACTTATATCTCGCGCTTTGATTAATCGGCTCGCTCTCTCGGCGGGTAATTAAATTATTCCGACGCGCTCGAGCGCAAGCGGCGGATTCCACCTATTAAGACATTCCGCGCCGAAATCGAGCTGCAGCAGACTAGGCTCAGTTATAAGTATAAGTGTGACAAGGGTCGCGCGCCGATCGTTTGTCTCCGCGGCTCTTAACGAACTGACGCGTTCAGGCACCTTTTTTCGGGAGGAGCCTCGTGTCTTTGCGGGCCAGGTGTAAAAGCTTTTACAGCCTGGGAGGATATATGCAGCTGGAGGAGCTCTGCGGCCTGGCTGCGGGTTTGCTTCGCGTGTTAGCTTTATCTGCTGGTCGTGGGGTTTTTTTTCTTTTTTTTTTCGTTTTCGGAGGATGTAGAAGATGGGATGAGTGTTTGGTCGGTTGTTTAGCTAAACGGACGTTTGTCTCTGTGGAGTGGATAGACGCGGATACGTTAAAAGAAGAATCTTTATAGAAAATTATAATTGAAAGGAAAATTGAAAAAATTACTATACTTTATAGGAAATTTTATATAAGACAATATGGTAAATATTGTTATATATAGTAATACAATTTTCTGTAGAGTATAGTCATTTTTTAGATTTTTTCAGTCTGTAATAGCTTGACTAGTATAGTCATTTTTCCAGATTCTTCTCTCATGGTAGATCTACGGCGATGCGGATAGTTATATAATAAGGTGATATATACAGAGTGTGTCCGGGAATATTTTTTAACACTCCAGGACGTTGCACTTGAAAAATGATTATTCTTAGGAAACGTCGATATCTCTCTAGGGTAATGGAAGATTTACATACGATATAATATTAATAAGCCTCTTAAAGAACACAATCGCAGCAAAATTTGCTTTTCCAAGAACCTTCGAAATATGAGCCTTAATTCCCACCTATCTATCATTCCCAAGACGCTCGGCCTCAACTCACAATCCCACCAAACGTCCAAAATCAGTCAATCCCTCATTTTCCAATAACCCAACAGCCCTTGTCAATGAGCCAACTCGAAAAAAAAGTTATCGACTCCCGATCGGTCCCCTGAGACAAACGAGTCAGGCATTATCTATTACCCTGAAATTATGCAAGTCAAAACAGAACGTGAAATGCGGGTGGGCTTCAGGTCCCCTCTTTATGAAAGGAGTGTGGGTGTGTGTGTATATAAGTCTTCCGCGTTTTTCAACCCCCACGTGGGCTCCTCGAATTTCCAGGATACACGCGTGTGGCGCAGGTGGCGCGAGATTGATACGCTCAAGCTGCGACCTCCCGCCGACGGAGGCTACTGCTTCGACGAGCCGGGCGTTCTATCTGAAAATTATTTCTGGTTAATGGCGGCTGATGCGATGGGCTGTTAGAATTTTATGTTTTTTATTCTACGGACAATGTTGGATTTTAGGAAGAATTCTTAAAATTATTTTTTTTACGTATGTATTTTCTTGAGTATATATATATAGTATCTAAAATAAAAATGAACGTCAAACCTTAAAATCTTTCGAATTAAAATGCAAAATTAAATGTAATTTTTATTTAGATAAAAAAAGCTACATAAGTAAACCATAATATTTAGATATAAAAGCTTTTTTCTAAAGAGACGTGCAAGAAATGCATTAAGACAATAAATTGAAAAGCTTTCTCTTAGAAAGCTACATCTCTTGAAAATGCCCGGCATTTTTAAATAATTAATAGTTTTACACGGACAATTTTTATTTTTAAAACCTAAATTAAATAGAAACTGATGAAAAAACAAGTTTTACTTTCAATAGATCAGATAATTCATTCCAGTAGCACTGAGTATAAGTATTACTCCATCAGATGATAATATATATAATTAGATTACATTCTAAAGAAATAATTACAAAAATTACCTCCATTATATTTTCTTAAGCGGATGTGAAAGCTGCGCCTTATCTTTGAGTATCCGTATGGAAATATTTATGATTTACTATTTACAAACTTCCGTGTGCATTTTATTTACGTTGTGAAATTAAAATTTCATAAAAATCCCACATTAACATACAATACAAATCCCAGTTCCCTTTGGTCGATTTCTCCTAACCAATCAATGAAAAGAAAGAAAAAAAAGCAATTTTTCAGCCGAAACAAATTCAAAATTATTCCTACACGCATTGAATAAGAAAAATCGTTACAAGACCTCTTTCTCAATGTCATGTAGCCTCACTTTTGTCCCTCGCCTCAACAATCACAGCCACCTTTTTTTTCTTCTCCTAACGAGCCCCGGCGCGTTTTCGGTAAGCGCCCGCCCGTAAAAATGCGCCTATAGCCTTAACGCTCATCGTTTGAATAATTCAGGCACTCGTCGCAGGCGCGAGCGAGCCAGTAAATCCCGAAGAATGAGCCCAAGTTGATCGTATCGTGGGCCGTTTTGTGATTTCCCCGGAAAGCGCGACAATATAATAAAAGCGTAGAAAACCACACAGCCGGCCCCCGAGGCCCCGAAGTGGGTATTGTGCCGGCCCTTTTCAAATGCCCAATGAAGCTCTTCATTTTGACGCGCACGCTCGAGGCAGCTACTACTTATATCAGCCGCGAGCATCTTCCGATGTGTCGGAGATATACGTTTTAAGAGCTTGCGCGCGGCAATTGGCCCCCGCAAACACACAAAACTGACCCTCGCGCCGTCAAAAGACGACCCCCCCGCGCGCCTCTCATTCACCTCTGGGGCGGGAAAACAAATTTTTCGGGCTGCGCTTTTTCGCGCCCCCGTTTTGTTGTGCTGCTGGCCGCCCCGCGAGACTACAATGCGGCTCTGAATTACGCGCTTGACACGCGGTCAAAATATGTGTTCCTGTGTATAGAGAGGAGCGATATCGTCGGTAAAAATCAAGAAACGCCGCCATACTGCGGAAGCCATAGCCCGCAAATGGTCTTTCTCGTTGATGCAGCCTGCTGCAAGCTGCACGCGTGTGTAACAGCTGAATTTTGAGTTATCGCCGATCTCCAGAGATTTTCACAGTTTTTTTTACGAGGTTGGAGTGGTGGACCGACGCTTACAGGCCTGCGGATTTTTTGGTGATTCGTGCTCTTTGGATTTTTTTCTAGGTTATGGAGTATGATTTAGATACAGTAGAGATTTTTTATGTACTTTTGTATAAAAATATTAAATTCTTTATCCACGTCAAAGATAATACTTTACGAGATGATGTCGCATTGTAGATGGTTTAAAAACTACTATCTAATTAAAGGTTTCGACAGAGAAAATAGTTTTCTGCTTCTCTGCGTCACGTGACTTGTCACGTGATAAATCACGTGATCCTCGGAGCGCAAGAAAGCCGTTGAGCAATGGCTTTGCAAAGCAAGCTTCGGATTTTTTAGCCGCTTGGTAATAATGTAAATATTCGCTCTGTCAATGAAATTTATACGGTGGCAGCTGAAATTTATCGCTCGACAAATTGAAAAAGCGAAAAATAAAGCTCTCGGAAAGCGCAAATTCCAGTCTCGCAACTCTCTCATATAATGCAGCAGCGAGACAGAAAGCTGCAGAGAGCAGCGATAGACATAGAAGCATATAGCCCGGCGCGAGTTGGCGCGATTTCATAACGGACAATTCTCCGACTGCTGCACATACGCGCATAGTTACGCTACAGAGGTTGTGTGTACAGCGTCTCGCGAGCGAGAGATATAATAATTCCTTTTGCGCAACGCGCTTTCCGCTCGCGTGCTGCAGCTCTCGCGGGCGCGCGCGCACCGGCTCCAGTGTAATATAAAATCTGCGAGCCTAGGCGCGTATTACGCAAATCAATATTACAGCGCAGCGCGTTAAAGCGCGATTCGAATCGGTATATAGGTACGCGCGCAAGGCCGCAATATATAAAGGGGAGGAAGAAGACTTGCGCTTGCGAGGCTTGTAATTCAATGTATAGCCGAGATGCAGGCGCCAATTCTCTCCATAAATTTGTCAAAATATATACACGCTCGCGGCTGAATGCCGGCTCGAACGAGGATTAATGTCTCCATTTCCCGCGGCAATATCGGACCGAGCCTCGTCATTTGTCCTCTATTTTTCGGCAGGAAAAAAGAGAGAGAGAGAGAGAGAGAGAGCGAAGCTCGTGAAGAGAGAGACATTTATACGCGCGCGAACGTTAGGCAGCTGTCGCGGCCATTGTCGATGTGTTTCGAGTGCTTGTTCTATACGGAATAGAGAGAGAGAGAGAGAGGCAGCGGCAGTTATTGTCCGCCCGGCGGCTGGGATATACACACACGCAGAGCGAGATCCGCGGCCGATTACGTCGCGCGCGCGACGCACGCGCACCAGAGATACGATCTCATCTGCATCCGAGAGGTTCTTTGCTCTCTCTCTCTCTCTCTCCCTCTCTGTGCTCTTGTATTGTGCGAACATGTGGGGGGCTCGGAGGATGCGTGCGGGATATGTATTTCGGAT
The DNA here is from genome assembly GCA_900480035.1 of Eupelmus urozonus. Taxonomy (NCBI): domain Eukaryota; kingdom Metazoa; phylum Arthropoda; class Insecta; order Hymenoptera; family Eupelmidae; genus Eupelmus; species Eupelmus urozonus. The sequence goes on from UELX01002054.1 coordinate 17,639, forward strand.
TATTATGTAAGCGCGAGCGGTTTTGCCCGATCGATGTTTGTTAATTCCTCGGATTTATTTGGACCTAGGTTGGACCAACTTAAGAGGTATTTAGAAGATAATGCGAGCTTTTCTGCTTCTCTCCATGTCTGGCATACAGTGCTTTTCTAATGAGTTGATCGTCCGAAGAAGCGAAAGCTATACCGATTTCTTTTTTATTCCAATTACTTATTTGGAAAGGCTTTTTTAGTTTTCTTGTAGAAATATGTTATATACGTAAATTAAGAACATGTGAGTTTCTTTATATATGCTTTTTGCGAGCTTGAACCTTCTGAGGATCTTCTCGTTAGATACGGCTCGTCGACTAGGCGCGTGCCATCTTTATTCGTTCGCAGAATATCAAATCGCTCGCTTTTAACTGTGCGTGGATTGTGCCTGCACTTGCATCTTTTATAAGCGATTATAAACTTTGTCAATTTAGCTTATATAGGTTTGCTTTCAAATATTGAATACACTTACTATACCCATTATTATTTCTAAAAATACTACTGAACATTAATTGCTACAAACTTCATTTCATACAATATTTCTTTAAACGTCTAAAATTGTAATTCACCTCTTGAAAAGATTTGACATGCCAGAAATTCAAACCTCAGCACAGCAGCATCCTCGCAAGCGCGTCCAGCTCCCCTCATATCGGCTCTTTGGCGTCAACGAAAACAACATCCTTTTCCTTCCGCTCGGCCCTCCGGCGCAATTACGTCGTTAGCGACTCGTCTGTTTTTTCTCCCGTTCCGCTCGGCGTCGAAACTAACGACGACGAAGACACCTCTCTCCTCTGAAAGCCACACCTCGTTACGCAAAGCCAGCTCTCCTCGCTCTGCGAAATCATCGTAATTAGGCGCGCGAGAAAAGAGCAGCTCCCATGAAAGCATCACACGCACACGGGGCGAGCTAAAGCAAACAGCAGCAGCGTCGAGTCATCGATTCGTAATCCCCAACGTACGCGCAGGGCCAGGTATGCCGTCAGGTGGCCGTCGCTTCCGCTCTCTCTCTCTCTCTCTGTCTTCTCGACGAAATCCGCTCTACTTTCGGGTAATGGGACGGATGACCGGATTTCGGGAGGCTAGCTAGCTGGATGCTCGGAAATCGCGGACGCTAGAGAAAGAAGATTACAAGTAGGTATAGGAGGTTTAGCGCTAGGAGGGCAGAGATTCTAGGATGGTCGTAAATATTTCTGGGATTCCCGAACTTTTGCGTAAGATGGATCGGCCGGCCGCGGGGTTTAACTCGATTTTTGCGCAAGCAGCAGTAAGAGGGTCTGCTTTTCTGCTTTTCTTTTGCCGGCGCTGCTGATTCCGAGTTGGAGGAAACAGATATATTTTGCGTTCCCAGTGTATATTTACGAAAAACTTTTTGAGAAACTAATTTTGTAAGACAGTTGGCAAAAAGGGTCTAATGTTTATTTTGGTTTCACTAATTGTCGCGCTCACGGTTAATCAAGTACAAGATCGATAAAAGGCCAAATCTCGCAAGATCATCTATCCCTTATATCAAGATCCCAGAAAACAAGCCAACCGTTCAGCCTGACAAAAAGGACACGCGTCTATATACGCTTAGCCCTTTTTACACTCGAACAATCGCTTCCTTAATCGAGGCACAATAAAAGAAAGAAAAAGCCGTTTACTGGGCACACATAGTCGCATATATAGCCAAAAGCATCAAAGACAATGCTGCCACTAACGTGCCATGGCAGCGCTTTCAAAAGCGCAAAGGTAAATAGCGACGGGCTCGTAATATTCCGGCGACAGAGACGTCACATTAGATTTGAGCCCATTCACTCGCGCGCGCTCACAAACGTATCGCGCATCTAGCCCTTTCGCGCACGATAATCTCCGGATCTACGCCAAACAGCAGCGGCGGTCCGATAATATAGATAGCATTCAGCGAGCACAGCCCCGTAGTCTAGCTCTCTCCGTATGTGTGTGTGTATGTGTGTATAAAGGCGAGGCTTGCGGAGCACTGGACCGCCAGTCGCCCTCTGAATGAGGGCATTGTCGGCGAGGATGTGCCGAGAGTTTTTCGTCAGGGATGTGGGTATGCATGCGGGAATGTGCGTCTGATGGGTTAATGCACTGGCCGGATGTTTCGCTGAAAATGAGCCGTTTGAGGAAATCTTTCTTTTTTGCAGATATGAAAAATTAATGAGTTTTTTTTTTTTTTTTTAAAGACTGGAATTGTAATAAATAGTAGTTGCAGTCTTGTTTAACGATCGTTATAGCCTTAAACTATTGATCAGTGTCAGGTGTACAGTACATGTCCAATATCTCTTTTACACGTATACCTAATCCACAGCGAGAAATACACTCGCTTGCGCTGCAAATCCCTCATTATATCCATCTATCGCATATATTTATTAGCGTGCATACAGTTGCTCGCATGCGCGCAAAGAGGATTTCTTTTCGCAGCCGCGCGGCAAAAATTATATCTCGCTCGTTCTTGCGCGCGCACGCCGCGCAGCTGTCCGTCATTTTTTTATCGATCCCCGCGCGCAAAACAACAAGTTGAGAAAAAAAAAAGAAGAAAAAGAACAGCACACGTGGGAGATCTGTGGCAGTTTGTAAAAGAAAAAGAAAAAAGAAAAAAGAAAAAAGGCAAAGCACGAAAGGCGCATCTCGGGCCGATCGCGAAATTGCCCAAAGCGCTCTCTGGCTCTGGCTTTGGCTTTGCAATAAGCCATAAAGATAGGCACAGTGAATACGTTGTCGAAGTTGCGCTCGCGTGAACCCTTCCCCTACCCCTACCCCTTTTTATAATGTTTAAAAATATGTGTATCCTGTACCCGGAATAATTATATAGACGAGCGCGCGAGCGGCTCTCTGTCGACGCTAAGCACCCAAGATTCGACCGGGAGATGAGGAGAGAAAGAGAGAGAGAGAGAGAGCCCGAGTATATCTTTTTTACTCGCTTTTGCGTACGTGCAGTAGACTCGTTTCCTAACACAGCACAGCTCGTCAATCGCCATATGGTTTCGAATATATGCAGACAAGAAGACTTTAGGTAAGGATGTTATAAGGAGATTTTTTTATCAAATTGCATTCAGCTGCAGCTTTGTAATTAACTTTCTTAAAGACTTTTAAATTAAACTAGTAAATTTTAATTTCTTCTTTTTTTTTTTTAGATGTAATGAGAACATTTTTTTATAAATTCGGTTTCTTAATTGGAAAAATTACATATATTAATTAAGTATTTATACAATATTGCTTTTATAATACTAAGGCAATATTAATTTCACATAAAAATTTTATGCTTATTGTAAGACATATCATATTATTGAATAAATAAAATTCGACATAATCAACATTGCGAGCTCGTAAATTTTTTCTCTCCTATTATCGCGATCATCGGAGCCAATGATTAGCCTCAACCGCAGCGAAATGAATTAGCATAGGTTTAACTTTGGATACAGCTGACTCTCCCTTGTGCTAACCGCGGCGCAAAAACGACGGCACGCGCACTCGTTCTGATTTCGGCGCAATAATACCTATATAGGCGCTCGCGTGCGCTCGATTTTGTCGCAGGTGCCAGAGGAAAAAATATGGCATTCGAAATATCGCAGCTGCAGCGAGTCGAATGACGCGCGAGCGAGCACAGAGACAGCTGACCGATGCTCTTCGATTGCCTTTTCGCGCCTCTTCGCGGTCATTCGATCGAGTGTAGCGGAATTGCTATATGAGGAGAGTTAATCTGGATGGGGCCATCGCGGGCAAGAAATATATATAAGTGCGTCGAGGAAATGTGGGGATTTGTGCGTGCAGTAGTGTTGCCAACGCTTGCGGGTGAGATATTTTGATACTAACAGTTGCTATTTATGAGAATAAGAATCTTTTAGATATACAAATTTTCATTACAAGAAATAGTTTAACATTCATTCGATGGACGGCAAATGGTCAATATGAAATCTCAACATTCACAGTGTTGTTTGATAAGCATGTTCCACGCCGCACCTACTATGTTTGCCGAAACTAATCTTTTCGTAAATAGCCTTCAAACGTGCGGCAAGCGGTCCTGAAATCTATAATTGAAACGTATGCCAATTCTATTTTCTAACAAATATTTACAATATAATTCGTAAAAAAATAATTTATGTTAGATATTTTATAAATCTAAAAAAATTAATATGTATTAAAAAATTTCATATTTATGGGATGGAAAACATCTTGTAAATATTGAATAATCGCTTCGTTACGCAACAGCCAAAGCATCCATCCCAAAGTAAGTATAACCTCAGTCTACTATCCATATCTGATTGCGCCGAGTATGCGGTATTTCCCCGCACATTTTCCATAAAGCCCAGTTGGTCCTTCCTCGAAGTCTACCTCAGCACGGATCATCCCCTCGTTGCGCAAAAACATAGCAAAAGCCTCTGCGCTCAGAAGCTTACGCAACGCTTTATCCGAGAGAGAGAGAGAGAGAGAGGGAGAGAGCGCGCAGATTGCGTGGCGATACAGCGATAATGAGAGGCCCTCCTCGGCGTCATCGACGGAAAATCTTGGCGGCGATCGAAAAAAAGCTGGCTGCTGGATCGCCATTGTCGGAATCCAGCCGAAGGGCTGCCCGCTGAGAGAGCGGCTCAGCCCGAGGACTGGGCTAATCCCAGGCGTCGAACAAAAAGAGTTGGCGCCGACCTAACGAGCATTGGCATTTTCCGCCGAGCCGCACAATGGCCTCCCGCTCTCTAAGCCCTGTAAACACTGCTGCCTTTCGCGCTCGCCTACTTTTGCTACTCCAGTTTCGCTTCCTATCTTCCGCAATGATCTTCCTTTTCGCTACTTCGCTGCTCTCCTTTTTTCCGCTACGTTTCGTCTTTCGCCTTTTTCGCCGCTATGCTTTTTGCTCGTAGCGAGCTCCACGGCAAATCTCGTTTGGAGGCTCGGCCGCTGTTTTGTCAGCGGGACAATGCTAATGCGAGCTTTGCCACTTGCCATCTATTTGCATTATCTGCTACAACAATGTGCCCGAACAATGCGGGAGGCGTTGCCCCGGGATTTCAACGTTTTTTGCCTTATATATTCTCGACAAGTTTGTGTGTTGCTGAGTTTTTCTATGCGCTCCGTAATCGCATCAATCATCGCTTTGTTGTACATTCTGGAAAATTGTAAATAATATTGGGAAGAAAAATTTTCCTATCTTTATTTCAAAACTCGCCTGCTGGCGGCTGTTATCTAAAATTACAGAGTAAGAATAAGCTCGGGCCACATTGAAAAATTCAAGCGAAAGTAACGAGACTCGGCAGACGTTAAAAATTTTTAATTCCAAACGAGAAGCGCAAAAAAGGGAGTCTCGGCCAAAGAAACAAATGCGTCGGAAAGGCTGGGCTCGCTTTAATTTTGCGCTTTAATTATTTTTTAAATTAAACGCGCTGCACTTACCCTTCCTCTCGCTTCTTCCTTCCCTCCCACGCTACTCTGTCGCTTTTTCCGTGAGTGTGTTCCCTCGGAATTTTAACTTTTCTACCTCCTGATGCTTTCGATTAAAACACAGAGCAGGTTCGCTCGCTGCTGGTCTGACCCGTTATTACTCGCGCGGGACAGAAAAAATTATTCCGAGATCTAGTGTGCTTTTCTTTTTGTAACTTCATCCAGAAAGTTTTTGTTTAAGTTGTAGGTTTCAATGGTATTTAAGCAAGCTTTGAATATTAACAAAAATGAAACTGTTTTTTTATTCTATATACAAAGAGATGTTATAATAAACGTTGATGTACGTACAAGTTAGAGTACCACTTCACTTGTTTAACTGTTTTATTTAGTTATTTTCATGATGATAGTTTAATTTAATAAACAGATATTTACTATCAAAAAAGGTTCTAATTTTATTTCTGATATCTATATCATTTCGATCCTTATATTTAAGTTTTAAAAATGTATAAAACTAAATCTGTAAGCCTAAATAAGATAAAATTTATAGCTGTTTGCTTTATTATTAATGTAATTATAAAAAGTATCACGGCCTCAGTAACTTTACTATATTTGTAATTTTTTTAGTATTTACCACTGATCTATCATGTATTCAAAATAACAAATGCAAAGTTAATTCATTAGTTAAATAGATTTTTAATTTTGAAATTACATTTAAAACTACTATACGACATCTTCATCCACCCAGTATATTTCATCTCGCCTGCAATCCAGCTAAAAAAAAAAAGAAAAAAAGAGAAAAAAACTCCCTGCAAAAACAAAGCGCCGTGCTGGGCAACCAGCAAGTCCAATCTGCAAGATTAAAAATTCTCCGGAAAATAAACGTTATCGCGCTCCGGGCAACATGCACGCATACACATACACACGAGGACACGGAAAACAGAAAACTCGGCATCGCAGAGAGAAACGCGACTGTCGCTTGATCTTGTTTTATTTCTTGCAAAGATAGCGAAACTCGCTGCTTTTTCCCTCGGCGGAGCTTGCAGTGCGCGCGCGCGCAGCAATGCTCGTTTTGAACGTGAAATACACAGACGGAGAGAGAGAGAGAGAGAGGGTCGATTTCGTGTACGCGAGCGGCCAGCTCATTCGTTCACCGTTGTGCATGTGTATATATATACATGTATATATATGTAGGTATATGTAGAGGGCGAGGAGGAGAGACGCGCGTCCGACAAAAAGGGAGAAAAATGCGAAACGCGACTCGCCTCCGGCGCGCGGGTTATGTGGATGTGTGGGGATGCTGGAGCTGCAGGATGGACCGGGGTTGCTGGATGTGTGGCTGTGTGTATAGGTAGGGTCCATACTGTGTATGTTGGAGCGTGTTTTCTAGTTTTATGTGAGCTTTAAGGGTCGCCAGATTTTTGTAAATTATGAAAACATTTTGCAGGGCTTTCGTGGGATTAAGCTTTTTCACTTTTGCTTTTGGAATAAATTATAAAAATCAGCATTGTTTAAGATAATGAAGATTCATTTTGTTTGTTATTTAGTCGTCCATGTTTACGTTGTAAAAATAGAGAAATATAAAAAAAATTAATGTTCTGCTTAAAAAGTGTAGTTTTATTAAATGTCGATCCTGTCGTTATCAACAGAATGAGAATAAAAATATATATGTACAAAAGTTTCACTAGCAAGCAATGTTTTCTCAACTCACTAGCTAAACAAAAAAAGTAGCAGAACCTCATTAATCTCAAATCGCGCCCTCTAAATCAATCTCTCGCGCACCTCGTGATAAACAGTCCTCATGCACGAGACTTTAAATTCTACATTTCCAAAACTCGATTCCAAGCTACAGCCGCGTTTCCTTCACAGCGACCCGGAAAAAGCAAGCGTGTACCTAAAAAAAAAAAAAAAACAAGGGAAAAAAGTATAGCTCGCGTATTTATTCAGTTATTTATGAAGGCTCGCACGCGCGAAAAATGCAGTATCGCCGAGCGATAGCTCCCTTCCTCTTTCTCTCGTATTTTCGATCTCGGCAGCGCGATGCACGCGCAAAAAGAGAGCGCTAGATAGGGAGAGAGAGAGAGAGAAGCGGGAAAAAGGAGAGGGGCCAAAGCGAGTATATATATAGAGACCATAATATATCAGAGATATCATTGTTATCGCGCAGCTCATAGATAGCACGGCCGCGCGCCCGCCTCCCTTTTTTCATATTCGCCGAGCACGAAAGGGGAATTTTTATGAGAAAAGCACCGCCGGGCACACGTGTATATACTCCTGCACTCGCTTTTTCTCCAATGTGCGCTGTTTGTTGTTCCATTTTTTTTCCTCTGGGCCGGGGTTGGTTTGTTTGTTTGCTTTTTTTTGGAAGGGATGCTAGAAAAATGCGGCTGTACGGCGGAGAGCAGATTTTATCCGCGACGCATATTTTACAGTTCATTCTGCGGATTGGATCGGTAGAGTTCGGATGTCCAGGGGTTGAAAATGCGCTTTGCCGTGGTGTAATGGCAGGCCGACGTGGAATATCAGTGAATAAAATGCGGATGAACTTTGATGAAGTTTTCCGAGCGTTATAACTATATAGAAATGTACATTTTCACGCGCAGAACACGGAGTGTCGAAAATGAAAAACGGAATGACAAAACATAGGCCACATTTTTCAACGATTAACTGACTTTGAGGATTCGTTCGGTGCGCACCGACGCGCAGGTGATGCACTCGCAGCTTTGAGGCTCGTGGTGCGCAGGTGCCGGAACGAGCGATGAAAATGCATTTTTCACGCGCTCGCGGCGATTGCAATGACACACCGCGCGTAACGCGATATGTGTATTAAAGAAATTTGCAATTCCGGATACGATATCCGGTGCCGGCCGACGCGATCGGCTTCTGATATGATGCAAGCGCTTAACGCGCAATAAAACCTTTCGATCTTATCCGCGGCTTTCTTGAAATTTTGATTGCTGCTTGCTGATTGCATCGGTAGGATGCTCCCCTCTGTTTTGACAAATTTGCCGAATATCATTTTTTAAGATTTGCATAATTATGAATTTTTTTTGTTTTATATACCGCCTCAAGTTTTTATTGAAAAAGGTAGTGTGCGTAAAATGACATGTATACTCGGCGCTCATGTATTCGAAAGTAAAATTCTGAGAATCCAGTTTAAATGAATAAAAGTATACTCGGAATTTTATAAACTCATAATGTATTACATTATTCTCTTATAGAATAAAGAGCTCTTGCTAAGGATGCACCTTGAATAATTCAACTTTCTTGAAAAAATGTTCCGAAAAATCTATGGTAAATTTATACTCTTCGACGCGTGCGCTTCTCTATCTTATCTGAAATCCCAAAAATTTGGAAAAAGTCAGCCATCCCGCTAACTTACGGGCCTAATGCGCCCTCTGCAAAAGTCTCTCCCTCCATATATAAACATTGATAAACGAGGAAAAAAGAAGGCGGTCTCTCGTTCTAGCGAGAGGGAGAAAGAGGGAGAGAGAGAGAGAGAGAGAGGGCGAGGACATCGGTGAATGCAAAGCAGCGAGAGCAGAAAGATTTGTAGCCGAGCGCGGAGAATAAGCAAAGAGTCGCGCTCGGGCAAAAGGAAAAGCGAGAAGGAAGCGGGGAGAGAAGAGGAGAATCGGATTTTCCAATAATTTAAGCGCCGCGCTCTCCGAGGGAGAGAAAAAGGGAGCGCGCCGGCCGACTGACACTATCGAGGCAATAAATATCGCGGCCCGCGACGCGCGCGAGTCTGACGTCACGCGGAGCCGCGCTAGCTCCCCCCCCCCTCTCTCTCTGATATTATACTTTATCTCGAAACTAATTCCCGCGACCAGATTTATTGCGCGCTCGGGGAGAGGGAGAAAAGGGGTGAGAGGGAGAGAAAAAAGGTACCCTGCTTCCCGCTCTGACTTATCTCGCTAATGTAAAAGTGCGAGCGCGCGGATGATTTTTTCCCTTTTGCGGCCTGCGTTTTTCGCCTATATAGCCGCGCGCTCGTCCGCGAGCTGGGATCTTTTGTTTTAGCTCAATGTATATGTGTATGTGCGGAGAGTTACGGTGCTGGCTGACGCTGCCAAATGTCGCGCGTTTTCGGCCGGTTTTGCGCCTGAGCTGCAGAGCTATAGACGTGATTTACACTCTTAAGCTGAGGGTTCTAAGGATTTCTACTTCGTATTATCTCGATAATTGTATTATATTTCGGTTTTTACATATATTCTAATTTGTCAATATATTACTGCTTATCATAAATACACATTAAATTATAATTCTACCTCGATTTCCGATCTATTACATTTAAAAAAAAAGTAAACAAACTTCTTGTGTTTTATATAGATTTTATTTCATATTTCAATCAAACTTGCATACTAGACAAAGTCTATTTTTCTCTACCCTACAAATTTTCTGTAAATACTTTAGAGTATCAAATTAAAAAAAAAAAAGATTTAAATTAAAATTTATCAGAATGTTTTACAAATATCTTTATTCTGTTTTGGGAAATTTAATAGTCCTGTTTTTAAGATTTCTAATTGTATATTAATTAGAACTTAATTTGTCTTTGGCAAAAGTACATTATGTGTCAAAATTACTTAATAACAATTATATTTTATAAAGAAACGTAAAATCTAGAAGTTGCCGTAGGTTTAAGTAAATCACCAATTAAAAAAATAGAATATAAAATTAAAATTATACCAATATCTTAAGTTTTTTGAAGCGTTAAACTGCCGTATCCTACTGTTTATTAACGAAATATATAAATTAACAAAACTTGATTAAATTAAAATATAAATTGGAAAATTAAGGAAAATAGAAAATGATTATTATTTAGCGAAGTAGCGATGTGTAAAAAAATTTTATTATTTCATACATTCCATCCATAAATTGCAAAAATTTTTTCTGAAAAACTTGAAGCTTCAAATATTATTCACTAATAAACGAGCATGCACTTTAATTAACAAGCATGTTGAAAAAAAGACAGGCAAAGTTTTACAAAATTATGCATAAAATAGAAAAGAACACAAGAACTCATCTAATTAAAGAGTCAACAATAGAGCATCTCACATGTTTTCACAGTCATTAATTATGATAATCCACTTATCACATCTCCCTGTGGCTGGCAATGTTTCATTTTTCTTCATAAAAACTTGGCATACGAAAGTCTCATTAACCAAATATAGCCATTACTTTTTTCTCTCTCCTTTCCTACAGATGATCCAGCCAGAGCCAGGCCCTAAATCAGGAGAATGAAACAGCGCGTTAGAGAACATGTTGACAGTCTGTAACGAAAAGCATTCCGTCCGCAGGCGCATTCGGCGTCCATCGAGGGCTAAAATATACAGAGTACGCGTCGACAATAGAACGAGATAGAGGCCAGATGGGCGCGCAATCGCCGGCCAATAAAACGATTTCTCTATCGGCGTCGCGCAATAAAGACGAGCTCGAGCGCGCGGGATGCACTTGCGGCCAGATGCGTGCCCAGCGGGGTTTTCCGAGGGGTGGATCCATACGAGGCGTTTACGCGCGCGTATATATACTTGTTGCGGTCGGGCTGTCTCCGAAGCGATCTTAATTGGCGGCTGATACGACCTGCCGTGCGGTCAAGATCCTACCCCGACACATGTGCCGCCCTAGCTCTTTTGAGGTTTGTTATATGGCCCCAGTGTTTCACTTGTCGCCTCATGCCTATTACTGTTTGAGGCTGCTGTTTTATAGGATGCGCTGCTGCCTTGCTATTGTTGCAGAGATGTTTCAGTCTGCTGATTGCGCGCGTCTGGTGCGCACAGGAGGGCTAAATGAGTTGGATAATAAATGTTTAATCGGGGGGTGCAGGATGAAGATGCATGCGCGCTTGTTTAGACATCATTTTTCGCTGCTCGCATGGTAGTATATACGCAGATGCCTTGAGCGGAACGTCTGCGCCAAACTGGGCTCATTGCAGCCTTTTCATTCTTCTTTCATTGCACGCTATGTTTATTTGCAATTAAACAGGTTTTGTTAAACTATTATCTAAATTGGAATTAACAATTGAAATGAGTTGCGCAAACATTTAATCAAAATGAAGCTCAATGCGTGAATTAAGCGGGCGCACAATCTGCAGGCACCTAAATCACAAAATATCGCACCTCAAGTCCTCCCGAGCATCTCCAATCTCAGGGCCAATATAGCACTCTCTCTCGCTCGGCGGGCTCCGAAATAGCTTGAAAGCCATGGCAGCTGCAGCACAGGGCAGCGCGCGCACAAATCACGGCAGGACAATTATTGAAATACACAATTCCTGATTAAAGCGTATACGTAGCAAGCGTCCATCCCCAGCCTCACGGAATCCTCGGCTTATGCAATCAGGGCTGCGGATGCATTATGCGTCGCGACTCGTATCGTGATTGTGCGTGGGCGGTGCAGCAGCAGCACCACCAGCAGCAGCAGCAGTGCGTTGTTAGGCTGATTTGTCGCTTTATTAGATCTTACATTTGCCTGGTCGGGCGACATTAGCGGCGCATTACGCGCATCGCGAGTGAGAGAGAGAGAGGAGGGATTTGCAATTTGCGTAAATTAGACGATTGCGAGGCACGGCCGCGCTGCGGACTTTAATGGCACGTGTAATCGCCGATGATTTGCGCGACGGCTGCAGTGCGGCTGCGGAGCCCGCTGCGCAGCCACTTGTACCCGCTAAATTTCGCCTTTGTCATCCGAGATAATTGCCCTGCTAAGAGCCCTTTTCTTACGTTATCCCGATATATGTGCGCGCTGCAGCTGCACGCTTGCTGCGGCCTGAACGCCCACAGAGGAGATGATGCTCCGCTGGAGCCGAATATTGCCTTTCGTTAATATCATGCGACTTTAGAATCCTCATGCTTTATGGCCTTTTGACAAGGTGGCAAGGATTCTTTTGCTTTTCAACCTATTTAAAGTTACGATAAAAAAGACTTGGAAAATTATTTACAACTTACTAGATCTGTAGTAAATGTACAATTAACTTATTAAATGGAATTGAATATTACTTGATAAATCTACAGAGTAGATAATTATGTAAATCCAACATTAACATTATCAGAGAATAATCCAATTTGGAATTATCGCAGCGTAAATATCGGCAGTGACATCCAATCTGTCCTGTCATGCGATATCAACCCAAGAGAAAACAATATGTACTAAAAAAAAAAACAATCTTTTATCTTAATAAAGTCAGATAAGAACTCTCGGCATAATCCCAGGCGCATAACACACTCGCATAACCAAAGTCAGGGAAAATCCATCATCAGAAATCAATCGCAAACAGCAGAATATATGTATAGCCAATCGCAGAGGCGTCAAATTAGCCAAGCCAGGTGCAGCGGCGGCACAGGCGCGCGAATCGATTCCCTCTCTATCTCCAGCAAAAGACGTTAACGCGCTATCTGAAAAGCAGCGGAAAGTGTCGAAAGAATATTATCGATAATCGAATCGGCCGATCGAGTCGAGCAGCGCGACTGAGCGAAATTAATTCGAGCGGCCGGTAATATTGTCTCATAACTCTGCGCGGCAATCGGGCTTATCTGGCTGACAGTGGCGTTTCAATTAGCCGCGCCGCCCGGCAAAAGTCTTATCCCCGCGCCGAGACTGCACGCATAATGCGCGCGCCAGGATATAAATGCGCATTAATTAATACTCGCTGCATGCGCGCTTATTACGAGCTGACTGGACCGAGCTACAGCGCGACGGCTGATCTGCTGCTGCTGGACTGATCGCTAATTCGTCGAGGCTGGGATGACTGTGCTCTATATATGTGCTGGCTTTGGATGATGTTTCTTGTGCGAGTGATTTGTTGCTGCGAGGGCAGAGCTGATCTGCCGTGGATGATTTAGATGACGCGATGGTCAGGGTAGTGATTGTTTTAGGATATGTCGCGCGAATGTGACGCGCCTGGTCATTTAGGGAAATTAGGCTGGGTTTCTACGGACAGAAATTTATGCGTGCTTAATGGACGAATTTTAAAAACGACTTGTAACTTAGGGTAGATAAGAGTTATTATATGGAGTAATTACGAAATTCAAGTTTTAAAATATCGTTAATAATTGTAGTTTAGTACCCATGATAGAGATTGAAATCATTTCCTGGTTGAGTATTTGTTGGTTTACACAAAAATGCTTTTAAAGTAAACTTCATATTTTCAACTAAAATGAAAAGATTTTTCCCAATCATTTTGTAACATTTAATAGCGCAAGAAATTGATAGATATAATGAAAAAATGTACACTATAGTTAATAACATATTAATAAGTAAGTATGTGAAAATAGAGATACTATGAATAAATAGATGAGCTAATTATAAGTAATGGTATAGTTTAGAAAAACTCAATGCAACTGATTGTTTAATTTGAAATAGCATTATAAGAGTTTGATTCTTCTTCTCTGGTAGAAATTTAACCATTTAATATGCTGGAGGTCAAGAAATAGCTAGTTTTTGCCCATTTTCTACTCTGCAAGGTATTAACTAGCTATAAAATGAAATTCCTTTTCACCAGGGTTAAGAACTTTTTAATATTAATCACAAAGTACCCTAGTAAAAATGTTCCTCATATTTTGGCCAGCAGATGGTCAACTGTGAAGAACTAGACATCTACTAGCCTAGTTTTCAACACTTGGCCAATTCCATTGGGGAAATTTCTACCAGGGTAAATGTTAGTTTATTCTGAATTTAGGGGCTAGAAAGAAAAACAAACCATTTTTTCTGGCAATTACTCTGCAAATTCAAGTGCGCAAAAATTACGTACGTAATTGTGTAGATTCCAAATAAATATGATATGGTTCTACGTTCTATTATGACTCACAGAGCAATTTTTAATAGTTGTATCCCATAAAAAGGAATTTTATATGTGATAGCCATTCGTATACTTATTGAAGCGAGAAAAAAATGACAATTCATGTATTTACAGATTTGCGTGTGTAATTTTTACATACTTTAATTTATAGTGCAGTAAACACATAAACGGTTATTTCGAGATATTCAGATTTCCAACATTCAGCGCAATAACTTTACCATCCCAAATTTTTCAAAGCTTTCTCAAGAAAGCTGCAAGCGCAGCCTAACAATCCCAGCAGTCTTTCTACTTTTCCTCTCTCACCTCCATCTGCGTCGCACACGAATATACACATGCAGCGGCGAGACATAAGTGGCCGCTCTCCTCGTTGCTCGCGAGTTCAATTGAAATCCTTGAACCAGGCGCGGTCGCGCGAGATGTCGATAGGGCAGACCCCTCGGCCGAAGAGAGAGTCAGCTTAGCGTCGTCGCCGGGTAACCCGAGCGCATTGCCGTCGAGCACACGGCTCTTTTTCCCGCGCTGCCGAAGACGAGCCTGTACCGAGGCTTTCTCTTTGTCGCCTCACGAGGCCGAGCCACTTGGACCAACTCTCTCTCTCTCTCTCACTTCTCTCCTCGGCACTTTTTCCTCCTACACTTTAGCATCTTTTCCTCTCTTCAGCAGTCTGAGCTGCAGTTTAAGCCTTACTCGACAGACAAACTGCGTTTTTTTCTCTTTCACCTTGTGCAGATGAACATTATATTTAAGAATAGAAGAAAAAGATCGATTCAAGATTTTTCTAAAATTCATAATCAAAAACTCCCAAGCTTGCTCATGAGCGAAGAAGCCGGAAAAAAGGAAGGCAGAGAGAATCCCGCGAAGAATAAGAAGAAGCGTAAGCAGGAAAAATATAGTCGAGAGCGCAGCAGAGACGCCCAGCCCTCCCTCGTTCCCCCGAGAAAAGAGCGTATACACACATACATACAGCTCCTCTCGCTTCTACACGCCAAAAAGGGAAAATCTCTTTCTCTCTCTCTCTCTCTCTCTCTCGGGACTTGGACGCGCGGGCGTGCGCACAGCACTCCGGCATTTGCTTACGGATTCCATGCAGTCTTCTCCGCCCCGCTCGTTATCGCGCTTAAGTACGTCCTTTTCGTTCCGAAAGGGATATACAAGCGAGAGTTCCTCCTCCCCCTCGGGAGCGAGAGGGAGAGAGAGAGAGAGAGGAGCGAGTCAATGAGCGAGCTAAAAGAGTGATTTATCAAAATTGCACGTGGATGCTTCGAGATTTAATGCGGGGATAAGGCTGAGGCCTTCGGCTCGCGGTAATAACGAATGTAAATATTGTAATGATGCCGGGGGAATGCAAGCGCCGAGGTAATTAATGCGTAAAGAGACGCTTATTGGAAGTGAGCTTGGACGTACTGTAGGATGCCTGTAATTTTCTCTGGAATGCTGGACAATAAGGAAAAATTATGCTCGAGTACGAGCTTTGATTATCCTTTAGCGAGATTATTAATTGTATTGGAATTTTTTTAAACTACAGAATGATTATCAAGACTGTTATATTTTACTCGTGAAATTTACGTTTTCCATCAAGGATCCTTTCAAGAGCGCGGCCTCGTGCGCGCAACGTTCCAGCAATATAACCGGAAGAAGAAAAAAACATTGCGAGATTTCATAAACTATCTATACCTAGAAACTTTCCTACCTGCGCGCTCCCGAAATTCATATCCACCTAGCCAAAAAAAAAAAAAAAAGCGACAATAATTATAAGTTTCAAAACGCAATAAAAATTATTTACAGCGTACCTTTTACAGTTCAAAGCAAAAAGTCAAAGCTACACTCGCCGGTACTAATTTCCCAATCCCCCTGCAACCTTCGAAAGCTCGCGGAGGCGCGCGCGCAAAAACAGCCTCTCGACGGTACCTTTCGGAAAAACCGCGGCTCACCACACCCCGAGCGCCATAGCTAATCCTCGGCGAGCTGCGTCCCGGCGCGCAGGGCCGAAGAATGCGAGAAGTTTCACCTCGGCTCTCTCGCAGCGCAGCCGAGCGCGGCGGGAGGGCTAGGTTATTTACGAGCCCTGAAATCGATACCCCCGGCCAAATCAATTATGAAAATACTGTGGAGTCCAGTGTGCAGGCTTGCCGGGCTCGTCTGTAGTACCGGGCGGGGGGCGCCGCCCCCAGCGCGCACAATTTTTCCGGGGCTCACGTGACTTTAGATTTTGCGAGAAGCTTGCAGCCCGGTTACACAGAGACCCAGAAAGGATGGAACGACATTTTTGCGTATATGTTTTCTGACATACTTTCACTTACAGAGAGAGAGAGAGATGATGAGTCGGAGATTGCGCTGAGTTTCTAACCGATTTTCTAGCCGTTCGAGTGTGAGAGAGCCGTGCTTAAGATGAAATTTCTTTTCTCTAGGAGTGAGGAAAAAGCCGAGTTGAAAAAGAAAAAATGGTCGAACCATAAAAAGGTTGCGCGCGTTTACGATAATTTTATGGAAAAATCGGCATAGGCTCGGAGCCGGCTCTCGCGTATATACATTTCTCCGGGCGGCTGAAATTTACGAGGCCTGAAATCGATACCCGGCAAACCGATGATGAAAATATAGTCAGAGAGGGAGAGAGGGAGAGAGGGAGAGAAAGAGACACCCCCGCGCTAAAAGACGCGCCAAGGAAGCGAGCGACACTTTTTACGGGCGCGCTCTCGGCAGGCTCTATAAATCAGCGCGGCGAGCCATAAAAACGGGAGAGGGAGCGCTGGAAAAGCGACCCTAGAAGAACAATGGCTTTTCACAAGGGAGACACAGAGAGAGAGAGAGAGAGAGGAGAGGAGACATGGATACTGCGCAACGTTGCGACATTCTGAAGGCGAGCGCGTGCGCTCAGGCTTGCGTATACCTGAGATTTACGTAAGGCTACGCAGGGCTGCGAGCTGCTCTCTCTCTCTAGACATTTTCGGGGAAGCTGCGTGTGTATTTGGGTCGCGGCCGAGTTTGCGACGAGTCGGAGAGGTGCAAAAGCCCGTATGGCGCGAGAAAGAGAGATTTCTAAGCTTGCTGTGCTGAATTTAAGGAGGTGCCTCCTTCAGACAGGTGTCTACTGGCGCTCTACTGCTTTTCTGCGCATGCTTTTTTCTCTCTTCTTCCCTTCGAGTTTCTATTTTTCTGACAATGAGTTTCAGGCTTTATTCTTTAAATCTATTTCTATTCATATGAAACTAGATTGTATTTAACAAGAGTTCTTTCCCATAAAAACGATAAAAGTCTAATAAGTACATGCACGCATCTTTATATACACTGAGAAACCGAAGATAGTAAAAATTACGAGGTAGCTGGTAAAAATTACCAACCTACTCAGTAAAGCGAT
>UELX01002055.1:0-35169 GCA_900480035.1 Eupelmus urozonus
TTAAAAAAAAATAATGACTATTATAATAGAAGATAAGAAGTAAAAATAATCATGATTTTTATAGCTTATTATTTATTACAAATATAGTAAATAGTAATCTTACAACATTAGTTTTGTATTTTATCGCATTTATAATTTTTGTACAATATTCTTTCTCACAGGCTCTCATCTATTTACAAATAACAAACATAATAATTTACAAATCGTAGCATGAGAAAGTAAGCCATTAAAAACGACTAATGGCATATATATATATTTATCTAAAAGATCAGTCTGGCATTTCGAACAAAGTTCTTTTATCAATACTATATTTATATTAAGTACAAAATATGGCTTGAATTTTTCAAAAGTTCATTCATAAATTATTTTAACATACAACGTAAAATAATTGAATCGCTATGCTCGATTTCCTTAGCTTATTAACAGACTTTAATATTACATTGGAAGGCACGATATTTATAAGTAGATAAATATATATAAATCTAATGCATCGAATTTGAATAATTTACAACGATGCTCAAGTCTAGTCTTTGTTAAATCTACAGCTTAAGGACAAAAGACGTAAGAACATTGCACCATGGCTTAGCAATTTATAATGACTGTACATCTTCGCCGGCACCCTGATACAAGGTGTTCCCGTCGAAATTTGAAAATTACATTCTCTCTTAAATATTAATTACACTTAACACCGGAACAATAATCTCGCACAACTGCTTTATCTTTTGCGTAGCAGTACATTCTATGGCAAGACGGTTGATTAGCAGCGATTAATATTTATTATAATACACACATATATAAAATCTGAAAAACATAAAACAATTTCGAGCGAGCTCCAGACGCTCGAATCAAACATACTCCTCGGAAGGCTTGGCAATATTATTAGGCAGTCTCAGTGTGCTAGGCACTCGATTCGAGCCATCGGGCAGCTCGGCAATGTCTATAAATACACCCACTAAACTCTCAAAATTCGGTCCCCAGTTGAGCAGGTAATCCCAGCTGAGAGCCGTGTTCGTCGACGGCGACTCGTTGCTGGACGGTCTGTAGAGTCCGCCCATGTGCGTCGACATGTCGTCGTCCGAGGCTACCAAAGTGCTCAACGAGCCCCTGAATGAGCTGTCGAAGCCGTCGTAGTTGATATTCGGCGGCAAGGGTGGTTTACTCGATTGGGGACTTTCACTATTCCTGGCTGCCACTTCGTCCTCGGGCTTGCTGTAGATGTCGTCGGACCTCTTGTCTACCAGCGAGTTGTTGTCGTACTCGATCTCGGAGCAGGTGAAGCTGTCGTTGCCGCTCTCGTCGGTAGTCGTCGAGTTGCGACGCTTCAGCCGCTCCGGCGGTGGCGTGTGTCGACGATGCAGGTGAAGAGGTCCGTGGCTAGGGCCTCGGGCCTCGCTCGACGAGCTCACCGCGTCGAGGGTCGACACCAGGCTCGAGGTTCTCGGTCGGGAGTTGAGCCTCTCGATCTCCTCGGCTGTGAGGCCCATGGGTCCGGAGGACACGCCGTTGTTGACCGTCTCGTTATTGGACTGCTGGACCTTGCGGCTAGCCGTCGAGCCGGAGAGCTGGCTCATAATGGGCGAGTTGAGACTGCGCTCGCTGTTCGAGTTCATGGCGTCTTTGCCGACTCCGCCAGATGACGAAGTAGTGGCCAGCAGGGCGCTCTGAAGTGGTTTGCCGCTGATGTCGTGGAGCGTGAGGATCCTGGGCTGCTGAGCCGAGAGTTCGCTGCTCGGTGAGAGTCTGGCCAGAGGCGTGCTCTGGAGGAGCTTGGGTGCAGAGCCGGGTGGCTGGCCGACCGAGGGAGGTGGCATGGCTCGTGGTGGGAAGGGACCCGCGTGTCTGTGCTGCTGGTTAGTGTGTTTGTGATGGTTGCCGTAGCTGTTCATGGGCGGCGGAGTTGCCTTATACTTCCTCATACCGTCTCTGTAGCCCTTATAATGGTAGACGATATCGATATCGCTCGGAGCGATTGAGCTCGCGTTCTCCAGGTCGTAGTGTTCGGGCATGTCGGGTTCCTGACTGTGCTCGTGCGAATGTAGAGAGCTCTGGGTGGGTGGAGGTAAGGGAGGATGTTCGTCCCTGATAGGTGGCGACTTGCTGATCTCGCGCTCTATGATGTCGGGTCGCTGAGGTCGATGTTCAGCGGCAGTCATCTCGCGTTCTTTATACTTTTTGGAGATGAGTTCGGGACCAAGGTGGCCAATATTTCGAAGGTCTGAGCCGTCCGTGATGTAGGTGTTTTCATGTCTAGACATCAGGTTGTCGGGTTGCGAACCGACCAGAGTGTTTCCGGTGATAATGGCGTTGGTGTTTTTGTTGACGACGGTACTTGCCGACTTCTCCTTGTTCTGACGCCTCAGTCGGAAGATGACAAAGCTGGCCAGAATGGCTACTAGGAGGATGATGAAGAAGACGATGACCAAGGTAATGCCAACACTGAGAGGATCAGCCGCGGTGGCTGCGGTGATACCGATGGGTCCGCGACATCCAAGATGCACTTTGCCATGGTACACCACATCCTTAAAGATCGACCCAGAGCCGTTAAAAGGCTGCACTTCGCCGTTTATAGTGAAATTGGCCATGCAGCCCTCAAAGGGCTTAGGCAGGCCATCGTAGGCTAAATACAAATCGCGCCTGACTCCACCGATGGTCAGCAGCGTCAGGTAGGGATCCAAAAAGTCATGGACCCCGGCCGAGTCGAGTTCGTCGCCGGTTAATGTACCGTCAACGTAGAGCTTTAGACCCCGCGCGTGTGCGTGCAGTGTAAGATTGTGCCAACGTCCATCGGCCAGCGAGTTTTCTGACGATCCGCTCATGTTGACAGGCGAACTGAGTAGTGATGCGTAGTTCAGCTGGCCGTTGCGTAGCTCGACAGAGGTGAAGTGTTTATTGGTCGCAGCGTAAACGAGCACGCCGTCGGGCTTCACTGTGCGGAACATTAGCTGGATGCTCTTGGCTGGCGATGAGCTTGTAATGAGGGGAATGGCGTTTTCCTCGGTGTAGCGAGATGAGAGGCCACCATGCCAAAGACTAGTGCCGCCGTAGAGGTACTCCAGAAGTTGCATTCTTCTGTGCTTTTCCGAAATCTAAATAGAAGAATTTATAGTGTTATTTAAGAGCTATTCATAAACATTTCTTATATTCATGAAAAGGTAATGTAAGAAAATACGTACCTTATATTCGATATAACCACCCTCGCTCAAATTGACAGATTCTAGAGCCCCCTGGCAATTGGGAGCCGTAAATTTTCCGCACTGACAGGCCTGCTTGTTCCATTTATCATAGCACTTGCCAAGGCCGCAGACATTATTCTGCTCCCTGGAGCAGGGCCCATTTTCGGATCTAGGACAGGTTGCTTTTACACCTCGAGATGATAATGGATTTGTAAGGTTGAGGGCGCGACCGTTTATGGAGACCGAGTGGACACATCCCACCAGATCGTCAGAGTGAATCTGACCGGGTCTTTCGAGCACTGGATCGGCGTTTATCAGGCCACCAAGCATCAGTGGGTTGTTGTTGAAATTCAAGGTTCTGAAAGTAAAAAAAAAATAAATAAATCATGAGCACAAATTTTATCAATTATTGATGGGTAATAAAAATAGAAAAAACGCGATGCATACCCAATCGGTCCGACATCGTCGACGTAGCAGGTGCCGTCGCCAGGTCTGCACTCGTCGCACAGATCACCGTGCTCCTTACACCTGGACACACTCAGCGAGACGACCCTACCGTTCCTTGTGGCTGTTACCTTTCTCCAGCCACCATCAGCCAGTGACTTTTCGGACTTGATGGTCAGGGAGGTGATAGCGCTCCTGGCACCACCGCACGAGAACACCAGCTTTCCTTCGACCAGTTCGAGCACGACGAAGTCTGAGCGGCCACCGCTCTGCGGGCCATAGTTGTAAAGTAGCAGTGCGTTCGGTTTAGTAGTAGCGAATACAATTGTGATGTCGTTGGTGTTGGAATCCAACGGCGGGAAGGTCATGTAGGAGAGCTCATCAAAGCCGAAGGTCGAGCGCTCGCAGTGACGACCGTAACGACCCTCTGGACAGCTGCAGCGGTATCTGAATAACGGAATTGTTTTGTTTGATTATTCGGTTGTTAGAAATACATCAATGTTTATATTTTCATAAGAGCAATTTAATCAAATATTATTGAAAAAAAAAGAAAGAAGAAACAATAATTACCCAGGTTTCTCTCCCACGCAAAGTCCACCGTGAAGACACGGATTCGGTCTGCACGAGTCGGTGAGCACCTCGCAGTGGTTTCCACGGTAGCCCGCGCGACACAGACAGAAGAAGCTCGAGCCATCGGGACTTTCCTTGCAGGATCCACCGTTTCTGCAGGGATTGCTGGCGCAGGCGTCACCTCGCTCCAGCTCGCAGAGCTTGCCTTCGCGATCGGCCGGACAGCTACAGTGAAAGTCGAAGCCCATGCGACGGCATTGACCATTCTATGAAAAAAAAGATCATAAAAAATTAATAAATATAGACTGCGTGTTGATGATAACTTTATTTGAAAAATAACTTACGGATTGGCAAGGGTTAGGCGAGCAGGGGTCTTGCTTCTTCTCGCATCTGTCGCCGGTGAAACCATCTCTGCATTTACATATCATTTCGTGTACGACTCTAGGCGACGTTAAAATAAGCGTAGGACTGTCCGTGATCCTAGCGTTTTCATAAACCACCACCTGATCGCTGCATACTCCACCGTTCTCGCAGGCCTCGTTTTTGCATGGCGAATAACCGATCGTCAGGTAGGATCCCTCTATGAGCGTTTCAATTTGTCTCCTCTTCCTTTGCAGGAATTCCGTGACTTCGTGCTTAGCGCGATAACCTGATATGATAATCGAACGGTTTTGCATGAGTTATAACATAATTCGTGATTTATGAAAATGGCCGCAAACATAAATAAAAAGGATTTATTACCGTCGGCCGAGGAAATGGCCATGTAAATTTCGATATGACCCTCCTTCTCGTCGATACTATAAATATTCAGCGTGTCGCCGATCTCGAGCTCCTCCTGCAGTAGCTCGATCAAAGCCCTGTAGTACTTGCTCAGAAAATCGGCGGCCTTTATTCGGGATATCTGCATTGTTATGCTGTTCTCCACGGTCGTGTTAGAGAACGTGACGAACTCCACTGTCACTTTCGATACCACGTCCGGATGTCGTCCATCGTTACCGGAGACGCTCAATGAATACCCAATTCCTGCAACAAAACAAGGGGATAAACTTTTCGGTTCAAGGTGAGAGCGTGCGGATTTTTAAGGAGGTAAGTGGGAACACTGGGAGCCGTGAGAGTTGAATTTTTTTACATAAAATAAAATGTAAGATCGCGATCTTCCGATATAATTTATAATGATTCGTTAACGAAATTAAGCAGTTATTAGTGTCGTTAGTAATAAATAAATAAAAATTTCATGTTTAAAATATTTAAGTCGAAAAAAAAGGGCAAACGACCGAGCCACTTTAAGCTCGCAAAGGTTACACGCTTATGAATAAACGGCGCGCTGTGCGCCCGGTATCAAATTAAATAATCATCTCGACAATCAGAAAATTATGCAAAACGCCATGTAAAATACCGAAAATCGGCCAAAAAAGCCAAGAGAACAGCGCGAGCCGAGCGACGACGACGCCGCGAGGAAGAACTATGATAAATCAAGGGAGGACGAAGGGAGAGAAGGATGCTCGGGCTCGGGCTGTCTTCCCCCCGCGTTTTAATACGAGACACGCGCGCCATCCATCCGACACAATGTGAAACCCTGGCGCGCTATCGTGTGCGTGCGCGCTGCAGCGTGCACGCGAATGAATTATTAATAGCGCGCTCGATCTCGCGCAATTTTCGGGGAAGGGAGGATGGGGAGGGGGGGGGGGGCGGCAGGATTTATAGCCGGTAAGGCACGAACCTGGCGTGATTTTGCCGGCATGCAAATCGCAGGACGCGGCGGGGATGCTCAGCACGCCGGCCGACGAGCCCTGGAGGATGCGGCAGCTGTAGTCGCCGCTGGTGTCTGGGTCGTTCGGATGGACGTCGGCTATCTTGCCCAGGGGTGTCTGTCCGTTGAAGGTCTGGACCATCACGTGCACGGAGCGCGGGCTGGACGGACTGTCGTTCTGGTCTAGTACGTAGACGGTGATCGCGTGCTCGCTGCTCATGCGCGGGCTGCCGGAGTCTTCCACTTCGACCTGTTGATTTTTTATTTTTTAGGAGAAAGGAGAGAAGAATTAGTGTTAGATAGAAAGCCGGCATAAGGCTGTAGGCTTTTAGAGTCATTATAGGTGAGAGTTTGCTGACGGATTAATTATTGGGCTTGTCCGATTATTTTTTATTTTAGTATTTTTTCAAGTAAATTGCTTTGGAAAAATAAAGTAGAAGAATTTAAGGTAATGTTCGCATTTTATATCAAAAATCGATACTATGCATAAATTAAAAGATTTGAGTTTGCCATTAAAATAATGTAGTATTTATGATTTTAGAATATTTTTCTGCTATAAATTGTTAAAAAGTCTATGTTTTCTAAATAAATTATTTTTTAGTAAATAAATTAAAATTTATCACGTACCAAAAGGTCTAGTTGTGGTGCGATTTCCCTGTCTAAACTCCTCGTGGTCTTGAGTATTCCCGAGTGTTTTTCCAGGCTGACCAAATCCATTTGCTTGCCTCCGATGAGCCTGTACGAGAACGGAGCTCCATTCGGTGGCAGATCAGGATCGGTTGCACTCAATGTCATGATACTCGTGCCCGCCGGTTCATTCTCACTCACGTAACCCACGACGTCCGTGGAATCGAACACTGGTCCGTTATCGTTTACGTCCAGTAGCTCAATTTTAACGGTAGCGCTACCGGTCTGAGGTGGACTGCCGGTATCGATAGCTCCGATGATCAGCTCGTAGCTGGGTACCGTTTCTCTGTCGAGGAGCTTGGCCGTCTCGACTTCACCGGACTGAGGATCGACCTTGAAGGTCTGGCCGACGTTACCGCCAATAATTGAGTAGGAGAACTGATTGTTTTGAGGACGAACATCCTTGTCAATGGCTCGAACGGTTAGAACTCTGGTTCCGATGCTTTCACCTTCCGATACACTGGCTTCATAGAGATTTTGCAAGAACTCAGGTGGATCGTTGCCGTCCTGAATGGAAATGATCACCTGTGCTTCATCGGTGTCGTTGCCCCGGATTCCTCCTGCGTTCTTTGCCATAACTGTTAGGATGGCACGATTTTGAGTTTCTCTGTCCAATCTGAAATTTACAACAAAATTGTTAAATAGGTATGTTTCATGAAAGAAAAAAATAATAACAGTTTTCGTATGTGGTTCAAATAGTTTACCTTCTGGAAACACTTATAATTCCAGTTTCAGGTCCGATAGAAAATCCACGATCGTTCGAAGAACCAACGAAAAGATAGAAAACTTTTCCATCGGCACCAGCATCTTGATCGGTTGCTTGCACGAGTCCAACAGATGTTCCTACTTCAGCGCTTTCGGACACATCCATATGGAAGACCGGTTGAATGAATTTAGGGTAGAATTCATTGACACCGGTAATGTGCACCAGTACTGTAGTAAAGCCCATCATCTGTGGATTCGTATCTGGATTAGCAGCAACGATATCAAGTGTATACTCGTTAGCCTCCTCATAGTCAAAGCTGATCTTAGATTTGATAATGCCGGTGTTTGGTTCAATCTGGAAGTGTTCCTTGCCGGTACCACCGAGAACGCGGTACTGGATGACGGCGTACTTAGGTGAATCGATGTCTTTAGCAACAACCTTAAAAACGAAGTGCTGAGGTGGTGAATTTTCGGGTAAGTAAGCTTCGTATAAGCTCTGATTGAAAGTTGGTGGATTGTCATTAATGTCAGACACATTGACGGTAAGAGTAGCGATTGCATGCTTTGACTCGAATCCCAGATCTCTGGCAGTGATGTTCAGCCTGTATTCCTGGATCGTGTCGTAGTCGAGAGCCTCGAGGATTGTGACAGCACCGGTGATCGGATGAATCGAGAACTCCTGACGCTCGTTGCCCGCTGAGATCTCGTACCTCACCATTCCGTTGGGCCCATCATCTGAGTCGGCGGCGTTGACTGTTAGGATGGTGGTATTCACTGGCTCGTTTTCTGGAACTCGGACCTGATAACTGACGGCGGCAAATGCCGGCGCATGACGGTTCTCGCCTGTGATGATCAATGTGGCCCAGACCTCGTCGCTTTGTGGAGGCACACCCTTATCGGTGGCCTTCACTTTCAGAGAGAATATTGTTCCAATTCTGAATTCTGCTAGGCTCTTTTTGATGTAAATCCATCCGGACTTCGGCTCGACGTAGAAGTAGTCACTGCCGTTACCGGCTGCAACCGCATATTCAATTTCAGCGTTGACACCGAAGTCTTCGTTATCCGTAGCGACAAGCTGAGTAATCTTCTTATTGCTAGGATAATCTTCTGGCACGGGTGACAAGTACGATCGTTGCTCGAATTTAGGTGCGTGATTATTAGCGTCGACTATACTAACGTAGACTAGTGTTTTGGACGACAAGGGAGGCTTGCCGTTGTCGGTGGCGACGACGTAAAGAGAATAGACGTTTTCGGGCGAAGTGGGTCGTTTCGTGTGTTTGTAACGCAGAGTTCTTTTACTGAATATGTCACCCGTAGCTGGATCTACGGAAAAGAGATCTGAAGGCTGAAGCAGACTGTAGGAGATGACGGAATTTGGTCCCTGCTTGTCACGGTCAGTGGCGACAACCTGGCCAACATGAGCCATTCTGCGTTGTAGTTCTGGAAAGTGGAAGTGATATGTTTCCTCTTCGAATTCTGGTGGATTGTCGTTTTGATCTTGAATGGTTATGGTCAAAGGTGTTTCTGCACCCCATGCTCCATCAGCAGCGGAGACTTTAAGCAAGTACTCGTCTTGGATCTCACGATCCAGGTGTCCAGCGACGGTAACGTTGCCACTCAATGGATCTATCGCAAATTTATTGCTAGGGTTCTCGGTGAAACTATAAGTGACGTTGGCGTTCGGTCCGGTATCCAAGTCGCTGCTGGTAATGCGGATGACAAAGGCGTCGATCTCCGAGTTTTCGGTGACGTTGACGCTGAAGAGCCGCGTGAATCGGGGCGGATTGTCGTTCTTATCAAGGACTGTGACTAGAACAGTTGCTGTACCCGTTAGTCGAGGTGTGCCGCGGTCTCTAGCTTCCACTATCAGCTCGTAAGATGAGATCTGCAAAGAGTAAAATAATTATAATATTGATAACAATCGATTTAAAAATCGATGGTCACAATATAATCAAGTTGTAAAAATCACATACCTCTTCTCTATCCAACTTAGCATTTGTGTTGACTTCACCAGTGGACTCGTCGATAATGAACGTCTCCTCAAAGTCGTCCATCAGATGATAGGTGACTTCACCATTGTATCCAGAATCAGCGTCCTTAGCCGAGATTTTTGTCACATATAGAGGCGGATACTCTTCTTCGGGAACTGAAGCATTGTAAATAGCCGAGTCGATAACAGGTGCGTTGTCGTTGGCGTCCGTCACGTTAACTAGAAGTTGAATAACGCTTCTGAGCGAGGGCTTTCCCGAATCACGTACTTCCACCCACGCCTCGTAGTGAGGTGCCGTTTCATAATCAAATCCAGATGCGATAACAACCTGGAAAAAATAATTATTTTGCGGAATTAATAATTGTACTCAAAAATGTAATTGCACTAGAACCAAATGATGCAAAAAATACTAAATATTGATGTACCGTATAATAAAAAATAAAAAGACAAACACTCACCTCGCCAGTCTGCGGCTCAATCTTCAAAGCCTCTCCCACGTTACCGCCAGCCATTCCGAACAGCAAATCATTAGCTGGTCCCTCCTTCGGCGTAGTAGCGCTCAGAGTTGTGATGACTTTACCCTCGGGCACATCTTCTTTAAGGGTAAACTTAGTTGCGGTATTCGATCTGAAACTGGGGAAGAGTTGATGTTCCCAGAGCTGGACAACGAGATCAGCGGAAATGGATCGTGGCTCAACGCCGCAATCCGATGCCTCGATCTGCAGATCGTAAGTGCTGCGACCGGAACTGGATAGACTCTCCGTCGCTCGGATCACTCCGCTGTGTGGATCAACGACGAAGCGGCGCGCATCTTTTCCGTGCAGTCGGTAGACGATGCGTGAGTTCTCACCGTCGTCGTCGTCTACTGCTTTCGCGCCGAACACGAAGTCGCCTGATAATTAAAAGGAAGATCGTTAAACGTTCTACGGTTTTGAAAAATTTCGGATTTCTTTGATAAAAATTCCAGAAATAACTCATTCCAATTACATCAAACTTTTTTATACCGTTAATGATGTATTTATATATGTAAATAGTCAATATTAACAGTTTTTATTTTACTACTATAAATAATATCACAGAACTAATCTGTACCTTTGCTGGTGGTATCAGGTACATAAGCAGTGTATCTGGGACTAGAAAATCTGGGTGCATTGTCATTAAGGTCGCTGACGGATATCGTCAAATTGACGGCAGAGGCGCGGGGCTCGGTTGGACTTGAGTCTTGTGCCACTAAGGTCAGATGGTAGACGGCTGTCTGCTCGCGGTCCAGACGCTCAAGAGTAACAATTTCGCCAGTGCTCGAGTTCACGTGGAATTTTTCGGCTTTTTCGCCCAAAAGACTGTATCTACAGGACGAGAATAATGTGTTGGTTAGTTAATGTACCGGCGTACTTGTTTAAATTTAAATAAATCAGATTACTCGTGAATTTTATGCGCAGATTTGAAATGAATCACTTTATCACTTATAACCACCGACAAAATATTTCCAAACATAGAAGCTACGTTGACTCATCTTTTCTACATAT
This sequence comes from Eupelmus urozonus, assembly GCA_900480035.1. Lineage (NCBI taxonomy): Eukaryota > Metazoa > Arthropoda > Insecta > Hymenoptera > Eupelmidae > Eupelmus > Eupelmus urozonus. The sequence goes on from UELX01002055.1 coordinate 10,846, forward strand.
ACAGGTCGAAGCATGCATCTAAACGCGTCTCGACCTGAACCATTCGCACAAAAACCTTCTTGCTTATACATCATTTACATAATCTCTTCACTTTCATAATCCGCAAACTTTACGACTGACCCTCAGACTGTTTCCAATTTAATTAATCCTTCCTCTCCACTCTCCGACCCATATCAGGAAAAAACATCCAAAAAATCCCGGAATCCACATATCCATCCCAACCGCGTCTTATCTAGTCCCCGTCCCCGAATTCTCTTTCAGCGAAAGTAATATCGAATCGCACACCGGGCGTAATCGGCTTTCGCCGGCCCAAAGCAACAGAAGAAGAAGAAGAAGAAAAAAGAAATGAGGCGATCGTCTTACCGGATTTTGGCGTTGAGTCCCTCGTCCTTGTCGGTGGCCAGGGGATTAGCGACCCAGGCACCAGCCGGCAGATTTTCCGTCACCGAGGCCCTGTACTCCTGCCTGCCGAACTCGGGGCTGTGGTCGTTTACGTCCAGCACGACGATGCGCACGATTCCCGAGCCAGTCAGCGGCGGCGAGCCTGTAAATGTTGGAGATGAGAGCTGATGCGTTGGGTCTGTTTTTGAGGACGAAATTTTGGGGATTTGGGAGAGGTGTGAGAGAGATTGTAGCCTCGGTTTGACGAGTGCTCAGCGCGGAGAGGATAAGTATGTGGGGAGAGGTGTGGCTGTTGGGTGGTCGCGGGGTGGATTTGGAGTGATTTGGGTCGGGGAAGAGGGCAGGGGATTGACAATTCGTATTTTGGTTAATCTTGCAGTGACGTAAAAGGATGTGGATTACTTAGGTCTTGATTAGTCTGATTGGATCAAGGATTATTTTCACAATTTTTTGTATATACACTCTTGATTTATCGAAATCAATGAAGGAGAACGATAAGCACGAAATCGGGCTTTGAGATCGTTCAAAGCAGCAGTTATTGTTTCTTTATCAATGATTTATTCAAAGGAAGAATACAAGCAGCCCGTAATTTTTCGAAACGGTACAAGCCTGCATTCTCTAGTTGGTGGGGTCCTGGCTGCGCAGGAGGCGTTTTATTAATTCATTTTACTATCTCAATGTGGGCTCGGAGTTGCCGAGATTTTATCGCGAAAAATCTTTTTATGCATAAGGTTGTAGCCTGGCAGCTTGAGCGCGCATGCGGCAAAAGGGCATAAATCGAGAGCTTATACCAAGAGCGAGAAGCTATATAATTAGTAGATAGAGTTAGTAATGGTCAGACATTAAAGTCTTTATTTAATGTTCGTTTACACGCAGTTACAAGGTTACAACGTTTTATATTCCCTTTTAAGTATAAAGCGCGAAACACGAAATGCCTCTCCTTTTACTATGTGAAATGCGAATTTTTGTTTGTTTATAACTACCCTCGCGGCGCTCGTGCGAGCAAGCGCGCTTCTTTTTCGTCTACCTTTTTGATAGCACAGTAAAACTAGCTTCAAGCGGGATTATGCGCAGACGTAAACGAAAGGCAAAAAGGGATTCTCACTGTTGTTTGTTGACATAAATATATCTTTACTGTTTTAACGCAGGGCTGTTTTGATTGGTTACGAGGGATTGTTTTCATTTGAAATATTTTATTCTGTTATTCATGGGCGTTTTTTGATTAATCAAGCCACTATTGAATTTCATCGAGTTTAAATTAAAAGCACACAGTTGTAGTATTACTCAGATCAAACTGATAAATTATTCCGATCAGGAAAAATTGCTTCTCAACACTGACCCAATTTCCAGTTAAAAAATGCTGTTTATCCAAAACATCAATACTCCTGATTACAAATTCTATAAACACATCAATAGTATCAGCCTCATCAAACCATTAATCCATCCGTATCCCCAAGAAAGCATCCGACACTCCTATAACACCATCTATCCAGCCCCCCTCCAATCTCCCGGGCATTCATACCGCGGCACCTCCCGTACATCACTTATCGACACAAGCACAATATCCACCTCCCAAAGCAATTCCCCCCGCTAGGCTATCTCTCCCTCTCTCGCTCGCGCACAAAAGTCGCGTTTCCCTCGCGCTCATTCCGGAGCAATCAATCAACATCGCCGAGGGCGCGCGCGCGCGCGCATTCCGCGAATTGAAATATGCAAACTGGCCGACGGGGGTCAGAGCTGCCCGCGCTCTTCGTAATCGCCTCTCTCTCTCTCTCTCTTGCGCTTCTTTGAGCACTGCTCCTCTCGCGCCTATAGAGCTTCGACCTTGTCCTGTCAGGCTCGTCGCCATTGTCCGTCGCGACGAGCTATCTCTCCCCGCGCGTTTCTCTCCGCTCCGCTCCGCTCCTTCTTCTTCTTCTTTATCCGTCTCTCTCCTCCTCTTTCTATTTGTCCGACGCGCCTCGGACTCTCTTATATTACTAGCTTCTCTCGCGCGCGGCGTGTCTTTCTTATTGCCCCCGCGCGCGCTCGCGACGAGCTCCCTCGATTTTTCAGAGACAAGCGCGGACGAGTTCTACATTTAATATTTCCTCTTCCCGGAGAGTGTACCGAGAGATAGGGATACGACGAGGCGTTCGCTTTGCGTCTAATATTTGCTATTATTCAGGCCTTTTTCCCCGCCTTTATTGACGATTTCCTTTTCTTGCCGGAGCGAGCAAAGCGATCCCGCGCGTTTTCTGCCTTTTTTCTCCCCATCTCTCGCTCGCTTGCTCCCTTCTTCTTCGTGGCTCGCGGCGGCACACGGAGGATCAAGCGCTGAGTGCGCTGCGCCTTTTTTACCCCGCTCGCTGCAAAGTTATTCCGTAATCTACTCTATTAGTTTACATTTGAGCTACAACTTAGCTCTTCGATTCCTCAAATTTATTAACTCATTATCCAATTTTTTGCGCGCTTATCTTCCCCCCCTAAAGCGCCGAGCGCGCGCGCGCGTTTTCTCTCTTATTACGTTATCTTCTCCTCTCCGCCTTTTGACTCGCTGCTCGCTCTTTTTTCCTCCATCGACTATTTTGTCTTTTCTCCTTATTCCGGTTTTGATCTTTTCTCTCTCGCCAGCGCGAGCTTCTCCTCTGTTCTTTCCCCCCCTCCCTGGAGCCGGCGTCTCACCCAGCTCTCTCCCTCTCTCTCCTTCGGCTTTCTATACGTTTAATATTTCCTCTTTCCACGCTGTCCTTTTGCCTACTACTTTATACTACTCTTAATATTTTCTGTATTTTACTTCTTTCTATCGCCGTTTATTACTACTTCCTTATCTCTCGGCGCGCGCGTCCGATTAAAAAAAAAGTCGAGAGGAGCGACTGCGGTTTTATGGCTAGTTCGAATCGAGATTTTATTGCTTATATACATATATATATATATATATAATATTACTCAGCGCGCGAGAAAACAATCCTAATTTATGCCGCTCTATCCGCGCATATACTTTTTGCGACTCCCAGCCGATCATCGGCAAAAGAACCCGATCACTGGAGCACTCAAGCGTCCGATGTATTTTATGTAACAGTACATTGTTATCGCGATCTCCTATATATATACAACGACAGACATTTCCTCCCTCCTCGCTATTTCCGTCAAAACAGCAGCGCGCGCGGCTTACCCGTGCAGTCGTCCCTCCTCGCTCGAAAAGCATTCCGATCCCCGCTGCAGATACGTCATATTATTCCGTTTACAGCTCCTTTTTTCCTCTCTCTCTCTCTCCCTAATCTCCATCCCGATGACTCTCTTCTTTCGCTCATCCTTTCTCCTATTCCATCTCCTTCCCTCTCCACCTCCTTCGCGCACATCAGAGACTTCCACGAGGATATCTTGTCTCCTTCGTTTTCTCTAGCCGATCCTTTTCTCTGCGCGCGCATATACCGAGGCATTTATTCCTTTAGCCCTTTTTTCTCCCTCCCCGCGCGCCTCTTTTAATGCGCGCTCCGGCTCGTATATACGCGAAGGATACAAATTGAAAGGAGAGAGAGAGAGAGAGCCGCTCCTTTGGAATTGATTATATCCGAGATGTGTCATTCAATAATGGTTACGACAATATTTTTTTCGACCCGAGCAGAGCCTCGCTCGCGGTGAGTCGCCTGTTTTTTGCCATATATACCCGTCGCGCACCGAGAGCTAAAGCTCCTTTCGGACTTAATCAGCGTATTCAGGATGCGCTATTAGAAATTATTCTGCGCCCGCGAATGGACTTGCTAATTTACTTTTGTACGAGCCAATCGCGCCTGGGCTTTATTGTTTGTTTTCAGGGGATATTTTATTAAATGGATTGCTTAGCCAGCCCGTAACACTAGATTAAGCGTTAATTATATATTCATTTGAATTCCCCGCCGAGGGCTCGGGTTTAATTACACTTCGACGTCCATGATCCTTTAACGGCGCGTCGAACGTCTACTCCTTTTTCCGCGCTCAAATTAACATTCGCCACGCTCTCTCGACAGCCAAAACAATATATATCCTCGGGAATCCCCGAACCTCGAGAATAGCGCAAAACAAATGATACATATCCAGGCCGGCCCATTACACAGCCGCGCAAACGCGCATACGTATACAAAGTCCTCTGAAAGCTCGCTGCACTAATGGCCTCCCCGTGCGCTATTAATTCGCGCTCGGCGCGTCAGCGTCGTAATAACGCCGCGCGCGCGCGGCGCGCTGAGAGAAACCTATAGAGTGTGACAACGCGCGCCGAGCGTTGAAAGTCGCTGGCTCGCGAGCGCGCGCTGTAATTTTCTGGTTTACACGCTCTTAATCAGGAGCGGCCCGAGAGCAAAAAGCCCTCTAATACGCTTCCGCAATTACTCCGCTCTAATTACGGGAATTTAAAATTATTAAAATACCCGACGCGTCGAGGAGCTGCGCGAGTAGACACACACGGGCGAGCGCGCGCGCGAGCTGGGGTAAAAATCCGCGGATTCGCCGCGCGGAGTAGCTTGCAAGCACTTGCGGATAATCGTAATAATCGTAATCTCGTAGGAAGGAGGAGAGATGGAGGGGGTAGGGGAAAACTGGCGCGCGGCGATTATCATAATCGCGCCTTGTAATTCTCTCTCTCTTTCTTTCTCTTCTACTTTGTCCCGGCAGCGCTTATATTCTCGCTCGCGGGCTCAGGAGCGCGGCTGGGGCCGGCCTGGGCACTTATTAACGAAAAAAATCCGGATCAGTCTTATCCTGGTGAGGTCCGCCGGCTGCTCCCCTCTCTCTCTCTCTCTCTCTCTTCGGCGAATTTGAATATCGGGCGGAGAGAGAGAGAGAGAGAGAGAGAGGGTGTGTGCAAGACTGGATGCGTCCGTGTGGATATATACGTGCTTTAAATTGGAGCGGGTTTCGCGAGCATACGCCGTGAGGCGAGTTCTCTCTCTCTCTCTCTCTCTCTCGCCTCTCGTTGTTATTTTTTTCCTATATTTTTTGTTATGCCCCAGTCTTTTGCGGCTTTTTGCTTGTTTTGATTTTTATCGGGGCGTGTTTTTAATCGCAGGAGCTTAGAGGTATTATGTTGGAAAAAATGTACATTAATCACTCGGGGCCCCGTCGCTCCTGCTGCTCTACTTATAATTGCGCGCCTCTTCCTTTTTTCAACGTCGCCCGGAATGCTTCGAGACGAGAGAGCCCGAGCGCCTGTGTATACAGTCTTGTTTTCTTTTCGGCAGCCTCTGCTATATAAGAGAGAGGATTTCACGTTTGTTCGATTGAGATAACGGGCCGAGTGCGCGCGCTTACGCGCCGGGGAAAGTTGATTTTTACAAGGAGATTATTATTATATGACGGGGGTATATTAGAATTACGCGCGGCATACTTAATGAACGCATAAATGCATTTTTAATGGCCGCGCCGCGCTATCGGGACGCTATTAATTAAAACAATTACCCCGATGGATCGAAATTTCTGGCTATATAGCATCGTGAGAGAGTTTTTAAAGTCACTCGCGCAGCTGTATAAGCGCTGCTAACGCGATAATGATCGAATATTTATACCGCGGAGGCATTCACAGCCGGACTGAAAATACCGAAGCAGGCCGGAGGAATAATTAATACAGTGCGCGAGAAAAAGTTGACAAATCCGAAAAGGTTCGACGCTGCGCGCATTCAGCTTCTGCGGCTATGACCCGCCGGAGAGAGAGAGAGAGTACATATAATTCGCCGGGCAATAAAAAGGCCCGACGCACTCTCTTGGCAAGTAGTCTCGCTTCATAAATCTCCGATTCAGCCTCGAAATTTACGGCGTTGCGTCACGCCATTAATAACCGCGCTAACAATATCAACAAGCGCGAGCCTCGCGAAGCGAGCGAATATATATATACGCGAACAGAGAGAGTGAGAGAGAGAGCGAGCCGCGCTCTCCAAATAAACGAGAAAATTTAATCTCGCGAGCTTCCTCGCGACGTCTCAACTCGCTGCACTCCACTTACGTGCAGCTATACGCGCCTGTGTGTGTGTATACATTCGGCTGGGGAGAAAAAGGAATTAATTTCGAGGGCGCGATAAATCTACCATTACCAGAAACGCGCCTCGGCCCATTAATAACAACAATAACAATATTAATAAGAAAATAAAAGGGGAGAGCGGGGGCGGAGGCTTTTTAAAAAAGGCGAGCGCAGGCCAGATTTGTCGCGCGAGTGGCCCATTAGAAGGCAGGGACTGGAAGAAAGAGAGAGAGAGAGATGCAAAAGGAGCTGGGCCCACTTTGTCTCTCCGGAGAATTCAGATGCCCACATACCGTCGCTCCTTTCATCCCACGTCTGGCCTTTTCACGCACACACACACTCGGCTCTCTTCCTTTTTTATCCACCTCTCTCTCTCTCTCTCTCTCTCACCCCGCTCTTCGTAGTCGTGCTCGTCGTCCTTTTTTTGCGCTACGGATCGTGACGATTACGCGAAAAGCTCTCTCTCTCTCTCTCCGGCGCGGCTTTAAGTGCGCGAGATTTATGATTTGCGCAAACGTGAATTGCGTTAATAATGAAATGGTTAAAGCGTGGACGCGCGAGAGAGAGAGAGAGTGTGCGCCGAGGTGGCCGCTCTCGCTCGCGCCGGTTTGTTATTGTGCGGGCGACAGGATTATTAAGGAGAGGGATGGATGGTTGTTTTCGCCGACGAGTCGCGGCGGCTTTTTGCTCGTTTCAGACTCGCTGAGAGAGTTTAAGGAGAGGGAGAGAGAGAGAGAGAGAGGCTTTTGGCTGTCGAAGGGTGAATTGCTTATGGGTTTTGCCGCGCGTGGGAGGATGTCTGCGGAGAGATGGGCCTAGAGGTGGCGAGATAATTAAGCGTTTAATTGGGAATTTTAGGTGCCAGAGTGCTTTGCCGGCTTGGCTATTGAGCTGTTGCGAGGGGGGGGGTGCTTTTTTTCTTTGCCGCGCTGTGTAAGCGTGTAATGTTTATTTTGTTGCGAGCGAGAGAGCTGAGGTTCTGAGGGGATTGACTTGTTGGGGATTTTTGCGAGAGAGAGAGAGAGGAGGAAAGCAAGAGGGCTGCGAGGGTTTAAATTAATGATGATTATTAGTCAGTGTCGATTATATCATTCGGCGCGTATTTCTTTGTTTAAAAAAGAAAGCAAAGGCTCTGCGTATCCCATAAACGTACACACACACACACAGACGTAAAATTATTATTTAAACAATTACAAGCTTTAGTAAAATAAAGGGAAAAAAAGTAAGGTTTAAATAAATAGCCAAAGCGATGTGTAAGAAGGCAAGCGCAAGTAGAAGCAGCCGAGCACCGGCAGACCACCAGAGCACCATATCACTATATCAATCGGCCGCTGCCGCGACTAGCCAGCAGCGAAACGTCAAGCCACAAAGCCAGCACCCCCGCAGCCAGGCTCGAGCTGCCTCGGCATAATGAGCGTCGCGCGCGCAAAGCCCTAAAAAGCCTCGTGCGTTTATATAGGAACGAAAGCGAGTGTAGGCTGCAGCGCAGGTCCGAGGCGCCAAAAATTAAGGACCGTCTTCTCTTTCTCTGGCTCTCTGCTTCTCTCTCTCTCTCTCTCAAAGGGCTACACACACGCGCGATGATCGAAGGGCTGCCTCTCTGCCGGTACAAAATACCGAGCGTCCCGCCGGCCCATAAAGTATGGGCGAGGCATAAAGTATGAGACACGGGACAGCGAGCGAACGGAAAGGCGCAAAGAGAGAGAGAGAGGGAACGAGAGAGAGAGAGAGAGGGAGAGAGAGATCGGAGATAGAAGAGCGAGATGGAGATACACAGGAGGGAGAGAGAGAGAGAGAGAGAGAGGAGGATAGCCTTATATAAGCCGTTCCGAAGCAGCAGAGGGAGAGAGAGAGAGAGGAACAAGGCTGCAGGTTGCCAGCAGCGAGTGACTTGCACGAGTTCTCCTCGCTCCAAAGGGAAAAAGGAGCGCGCGGATTATCTGTGCATCAAACCTCGCGGCTACGCGGGGCGACCGATACGTGTTCTCTCCTCTCTCCTCTCTCTCTCTCTCTCCTCTCCCGTATTATTCTTCGCGGAATTCGCGCGCACGCTCGAGCAGACTGCGGCACCGATCAATGGGAGAGAGAGCGAGAGCGAGAGCCTCGAGGATTAACCCCGGCGAGAGAGCGGCTCGATTGATTGAGCGGAGCCAGAAAGCCGCGCGATTTCGAGAGCCGAGTCGAGTCGCTCGCTGTTTTTTGCGTTTTCACCATTTTAAAGAGAGACGCAGAGAGAGAGAGAGAGACGTTAATGAAGTCGTTTCGCGTATTTGCATATACGCGCCTTTATTCTTTCTCCTCGTTTTTTCCTGTACAAGAGAGAACAGTAAGCGCGCAAGTAGCGCGCTACCAGTATTTCATTATTTTCGTTTCTCCTCTTTGTATTTAGATAATACACAGAGAGAAAGAGAGAGAGAGACGGGAGGAACGATTACGCAGCGAAAATATGAAATGTCGCGAGCAAGAGAGAGAGAGAGAGGAGCAGCTCGGCAGTGATTTTATCTTAGTCATCCTTTCATATTCATGAACCTGTTTCTCGAAACGTTCGCGGCCGTAAGGCTCCTCCCGTCCGCGCAAGCACGAAGAATGCCCCGGCTCGTATCGATTTGTATCGCCAAATATTTTCCGTTTCCATAAGCGAGGATCGATCATCGCACTCTCACACACACACACTCGCGTAGCTGGATACACGTCCGTCTGTGTGACGGATCCTATCGGTCGCAGGATCGCTCGCTCTCTAATTGCCGGCTTCGAAAAGTCGCCAATTACGCCGCGCTCGCGCGAGGAATTCGGTTTTTGAGAAACGACATGCGCGAGATTCGAAAAGTAGCCGTCGATCGCAAGCACGACGAGAGAGAGAGAGAGAGAGAGGGACTATCGGCCGCGTCCATCTGGTAATTAACCTCTGACGACAAAGCTGAATTTCGCGGGAGTTTTTAAAAGAAAAAAGCTCACCCGATAGATTTTCCATCGCGCCATTATAGAAGAGGGGGGGAGAAGGGCATCTCGGCGTGCTTTTCCCTTATTCGTTCAAGTATTGGCTTTCCAGTTCTTTTGGCTATCTGCTACTGCTGCTGCGAGCGCGCGCCTGGCTTCTTTTATCGCTTATCTCGCGGCTCTGTTGCAACTGCCTCGAGTTTACCGTTCGGCAGAAAGAGAGAGAGAGAGAGACCTCCGGGGAATTTATATACTAACGATGCTTTCCTTTGCAAATGGGTAGCTTTTGCGAAAAGAGAAAAGTCGAGAGATTGCGATATGTCAGCGCGAGCGAGTTTCATTGATTTTATAGGGTATATATCGGCGTGCCGATTTTTTTCTTCCTCTTGTGGTTATTGCGCGCGGTTAATAAAAGATTGGTGCGCTTGATGGATCGGGCAGTGTGATTTTGAGGAAAAATGCGGACGGTAGTGAGAGGACGATCAACAAGTGCGATAGAGCTGGTTTTAACGGCGATTTTACACGGTTTAAGGGGATCGATAAGCCGAGCGTTCATTTGCGTTAATGGATTAATTATAGCTTGTACCGGAAACAAAGCTAAGTTTTATAAAGTCTTGATTGCCCGGTATTAAACAGTTTCCACGGCGACAGGAAACTAAGAGAAAGCGTGCTTAAAACTATTCCATCAATATACCTGTACAAGCGTTAAACCACGTTTCCTCAAAACCACCACGATCCAAACAATAAATTAAAAACACTCCATTCAAACCCTAATCTAACCCATCAACAATCCAACCCAATCCCTGCTACATTACAAAACCCCACGAACAGCCGATATAAATCCTGCAAGTACAACCGCTTCGAAAACGACAGATTTAGAAAGCAAATCTCCCAGAGGCGCGCGAAAAAGAGCCGAGCAAAATAAATCGGCGATCGCGCGATCGATTGACAAAAAGCCAGCGGAAAATCGTCGTCATAGCTCACAAAAGGCTAACGAGAGAGCCTCGAGCGCGCGCGCGCGCGCGCGCCTTTTTCTTTATATATCGGCGCTTCTTATCTCGGCGCTCGTCGATCGCTTGTCAGCTGTCTGGCCGCGTCAACCTTTCGGCGTCCGATCGCTGACGAAATAACTGCCGCTAAGCTGCAGGCGAGGCCGCGCTGCAGTTTAAGGTCGGGTAAATAGCGGAGGATGATGGATCGCTGCTGCTCGGAGCTGTGGAAGAAGCCGGCTGTCGCTGCTTTGCATTGCGGAAAATCGATTTTTAATGCGCCGGAGTGAGGGATGTGGAGTGATGGCTGGGTGATCGAGTACAAATTTGTAGGTGGGAATGGATATGGGAGTTTTGCTATTGTGGTTCTTTTGAGAGATGCGGGGATTGTAGAGGCGGTTTTTGAAATAACAAGGTTCGGTGAGTTTGCGGCTTGTTAAAGTTTAATGCCAACAATTTTCTGAGTTGGGGTTTATCGATCTTTTACGTTTGTTGGATTGTTATTGAATATTACACGTTGTTTCGATTATTGAGGTGTGTTTATGGAAACTATTATAGCTCTTTATTTATTATCAGAAAAATAAATCCTTTTTGATTCACCGGCTTATTTTTGAACTTTAATTTCTCGTGTAGAAATTTAATTGATTGGTTCTAATTAGATATTCAAATTTAATTAGCTGCTAACCAGAATTAATTGTCACAATTATATTAATAATTATAAAATCATCAGTCAGATATTAATTAGAATCCTTTTTATTTTATTTTCAGGTAAAAAAATAAAAAAAATAAAAAACGCATTTTTATTATAATTCGAAACAATAAAAAAAGTAAACTTACCGGTATCCATGGCGACGAGCGTGAGCACATATTCGGCAACGAGCTCCCGATCGAGCGGCCTCAGCAGGAAGATGTCGCCGGTGCTGGCGTTTATCCGGAACAGGTCGGTGTCACCCTCCTTGAGGAAGTAGCGAACCTGATCGTTGTAGGGCGGCGTGTCCGCGTCGTACGCCTTCACCTGTGCCCGGGATTACTCTTTTTTATTTTCATTCTTACTTTTCGGAGCGTTAAACACGTGCCAATTTAGAGGTGGGAGCGCGCGCGCGACGAAAAAGAAAAAGAAAGGAGAGCGAGAACTTTTTTCGGTCGCGCGACGAGTAGGTGTTTCGTTTCGTGCTGGACATTTTTTTTTTTCAAGAGCTGCGTTCAAGTCTTTTATTATAGCCGGAAAGTGTTTGAGCGTTTTTTTAATCGCTAATATAAGGAACCGCAAGCGGAATATTTAAAATAGAGATTCTCGACGGCTTACTCATAGACAAATGAATACATTCCAGCTGCCCGAAATTCCGCAGAATCTTCCGAATAAAATCCCACCTCTAGAAATAAAAAACCGCGTCATCGATACAACACGTCCCACACGCTATCAATCCCCTATTCCCAGAAACCATCTGAATCCAGCCGCCACCGGCATCCGGAAGCCAGATCACCTACCTGCATGACGAAACCAGAGTTCGGCGGCAGCATATTCTCCATGACATGAGCCAGGTAAGGCGAGTCGAGAAAAACAGGCGCATTATCATTGATATCCAGCAAGGCAATGACGACCTCGGCCAAATCATACTTGGAGCTTTCCGCCTCGTCGCTGGCGGCTATTTCATTGGCGCAGTCCTCGGCCTGCACCTGCAGCCTGTAGCGGGGCTTGCGCTCGTAGTTCAGGTTCTTGGCGACCCTGATCACGCCCCCGTCCTCGCTGATCGTGAAGTCGCGATTGTCGTCGCCCTCGGCGATGCTGTAGCGCACCCGGCCGTTCGCGCCCTCGTCCCGGTCGCTCGCCGACACCTATTAAAACAGAGAAGCAGCAAGCGCGACATCGCGATATCTCAGTGTCTTGGGTCTCTCTTTCCTTTGCTACGTGTGTGTGTGTGTGTGTAAGTGCATGCGTGTGTGTCTGTGCCTGTGTTGGATGGCTTTGGTTTTGTCCTTTTTTTCGGGCCTCGAAGCGCGCTCTTAAATGCCGATTGTACGATTGTTGCGAGAGCTGCAGAAGAGAGAGTGAGAGAGAGAGAGAGCTTTTGTTTTTTCGACCGCTCGTTTTTTCGACACGGCACTGTGTGTTATCGGCGCTTTCGGATGCTTATTCGCCTGGGAATGCGAGAGCGCGAAGAGAGAAAGAGAGAGAAAGAGAGAGATTTCATTTTGCGGAGCTGATTTATGGGGTGCAGGGTGAGAGGATACTTTTTTTTTTGTCCGAGATACGATTTTTTCGAATGCTTATAATTTTTTAGGAAACGCGCCCGCGCCAGCCTGCGAGCTGCTGACTTATTGTTTCGAAAAAAATATTTTGCCCTCACGCGCGGGACGGCTTATATTTTTCCTGCATCTGATATGATAGCTCGGCAAAATAATGAACGGAATTCCGAAAAATTATATCCTATTAACGCGCGGATTTTTGCAAAACAAAATCACGGACACAGAGTTTTATATACACGAAATACATAAACAATAACTCCGGCAATCCTAAAAGTCAAACGAGCATATAAAGAGCCGTGTACACCCCGGGCGCTAATCAGCGTCCTCGAGGCCCGTAAAAATTTTTTATCGACTTCCCCCAATCAGCCGGAATCCACAGCCTCCTCCCAACCTACCTGGAGCACACTAGCGCCGATACTCGCGTTCTCGGCCACGCTAGCCGAGTACTGTCTGGGATCGAAGATCGGCGAGTTGTCGTTCTGGTCCAGCACCAGCACCTGGATGCTCTGGACCGTTGACTTGGCCGGCTCGCCTCTGTCCTTAGCCGTCACCTTAAGCGTGTAGTTGGGCCTTTGCTCACGATCCAGAGGCCCGGCGACGCGCAGCAAACCGTCAACGGCACCGAGGGCAAAAGGTGAACTGGATCCTGGATCGCTGGACTCCAGGGAGTACTCGACGTATCCGTTGCGACCCTCGTCCCGGTCCACGGCCTTCACCGCCATCACGACCGAGTTGATAGCTGCGTTCTCGGTGATGGTCGTCTGGTTGGCCGTGACGAACTCCGGGGACTGGTCGTTCACGTCCGTCAGGCTTACTGTCACCTGTTTTAAGGGGAGAAAGAGAGAAGTGGTTTGATGAGGATTAGTATGGATGAGTTTTATTGGATTCGATTGACGGATAGCCGCACATGTAAAAATAGTGTCACGCAGAAAAGTAGGACACGGAGTTCTATAAATATGACGGATTAGCGAAAGCTTGGAGAAAAAAACGTCGGTAACAACTACTAATTTCACCTCTCTATATAATCCGCGAAAAGAAAACCGCTTCATTCTCAGTCGAGCCGGCTTTTTTTCTCACGGCCGCGTGTTCGCTTGTACATAGCGTCTATACATCGTCGTGCGCTCAGGAAAATTATGAGACCGAGAAACACAATGCCAGATGTAAAAACTAAACAGCGCGAGAAAAAAAAAACGGTCTATGGGGCCAAACCTCGACAATAAAATAATCCGTGCAATTACTTTTCCCCGTCGGCACGATATATTCGCTGGCTGCATGTATTATATACGCGCTGAATTTTGCGTTACGTTAGATGCATACCTTTCACGTTGGCTTAGGACGATAAAAAGCCACAATTAAGGATCGGATCTCTTTTGTCTTCGGGGTTGTTATTATTTCGCCGGGGAATTTTCTCGGCTAGATTATTATCGATGCAATATTGTTGGTTTTTTTTTTTCTTTCGGTTGAGAAACGTTATAGTTTAAGAGGCAAGTCGAACGTTCTTAATCGAGTTTCGTTTTATTGAACGAGGAGAGGTTTAACATTCTAGTGCGGAATGACTATAAAATCGGTAAGTGCGCCGCTAGGCCGGCTAGCCAATTAGTCGTTTTCACTTTCGTTTGCGGGAGTATATTCGGTTGGATATTAATAGTAAAAACTTGGGCATTTTTTGCGTAAGGTTGTACGTTTACTTATTCGAATAACTTTGCTATTTTACAATTATTATCTTTGCACCTAATTAAAAATACTCTCCGAAACATTACACTATATCACTAAATCTTCTTCCAAACAGACCTTCCCAACCCAGAAACCCCATTCACCCGCACAGCGTAAAAACCAATCCCCCGCTTAAAAGCCATAAAACCAACCTGAATAGTAGTAGTCCTGGGCTTGGCGGGCTGCCTGGGGCTGTCCGCCGCCTCCAGCACCAGATTGTAAACGCTCTTCGTCTCGCGATCCAGCAGCCGCCTCGTGTACAGCGTGCCGTTATTCGCTATTCCAAAGTCCTCGCTCTCGTCTCCACTTAAAATCGAATAAACGACCAAACCGTTGTCACCCGAGTCCAGATCCTGAGCGCTGGTAGCCAGCACAACGCTGCCTACCGTAGCGTTTTCCAGGACCTCGGCTGAGCGCGGTCCAGCCTCGAAGATTGGAGCGTTGTCGTTTAGGTCGACGACGTTGCAGTAGACGGTTACGGTGGATGATAGGGCGGGCACGCCGCCGTCCGTCGCCTGGACCACCAGGATGTAGTGCTGGACCTGTGCAGGATGAAATTGGTTATATTTTTGTTGTATATTCGAGTGGTTTTAAATAAATTTGAATGGTTGTGTGGCACTGGTTAACGGTTTGTTCATCGTCCGCGCTCTCACGGCACGGATGCGTGGCTTTAACGCATACGGAAACAGGATAATTTGGATAATGGGGACAGTCTGTATAATTTTGAATAATAAACGCGCCGATGGGCAGAAGACGCGTTTTTACGTCTGCATATATATAGTTGAACTATCCATCCGTAATCGATCCCATTATTCAAAGCAGCTAGCTCCCCTCTCGACTCCGGCGTCTCTCGTCTATAAATTAAACAAAGCCCAGAGCGCGCGCAGAGCGTTCGGAATTTCGACAAACACGGATCGTAAAAGCCAAAAGGCTATCAATCGGCAAAAAAGCAGTGCAGCGCACCATGTGATTAGAAACTAAAGCCCCGCGCGCCGCGTACACTTACATTCCCCGCTCCTTACCTTTTTTACCCACCCCGGTAATTTCAAGGTGGGCGACGCCCGGCTAAATCCACCCGCCTCGCTTCCTCCGAAAATCCGTAAAAATCTCCCGACAATAAAAAGCTGCCCCCCGTCCATCGGAACCCCGAAAATTAATACTCCCGCGTCTTTGGCCAGTCAGCTCTCTCCGCTGCTGCACCCTCTCTAATTTACGATTTTTGCATATACGCGATATATATTCGGCGCGAAATCTTCAAGCTGCGCGGCGACTTTTCGAAGCGAGAGCCGAGGAGCGAGAATAAGTTTAACAGCCCTCGCTCTCGTTTCTCCTTTTCGCGTTTGCTGCGTGTGTGCGGAGAGATTGAAGCGAGGATATTGCCAGTTTAATGGCTCGGGCTGAAGTGAGGCTGGCTCGCCGGCGCTAATGATGTGACTTTACGCTGTGATTGAAGCGAGGATAGGCCGCTTTTAAATGCTTAGAGGGGATATAATTTATACTTTAATTAATTTATAACGTCTGCCTGCCTGCAGGATGAAAGAAATTCAGGTCCCCGCTCTCGTATGGTGTTTTTCGTACCGATCGCAAAGTCAAAAGTACATAAAGCCTAAGCTCCGCTGGGCTTTATTTTATACATCGCGGCTAATCAATTATTCCCGCAGCTACCGATTTTATTTAGGAAACAAGCCGCTCGATTTTTACCCTCAAACATCCTGCTTTCACTTTCCAGCTCTGCGCGCGGATTTCCACGAAAGGGCTCTCGCGCCTCCTCTCCGCTAAATCCAAAATTAAAAATTCATCCTCTAAAAAGAAGCGAGAGCGCGCCGAGCGGCTGAAAATTACACTGCACGCGGAAGCCGGCGCGTATACCTCGCGGACAAACAACAATACGATCGTGTTTTGCGCGAGACCGAGCGGCTCTCTCTCTCTCTCGCTTATGCGATCATCTCTCTCGCGTACATATACGACCCTCTGAGCGCTCGGGCTGTATATTTTTTCGCTGGCCTATACTTACGGGGGGGCCCATATCCACAGCGTATACACTTTTCTGCGGCCAGACGAGAGAGAGAGAGGGAGCGAAGCGTGTTATTTATTTCTGCGTTTCGATTCTGCACTGGAAGCGAGAGAGAGACGGGGCCGAAAATTCGGCGCTGCAGATATATACGCTCTTTTCTATGCTCCCTTTAAGCTGCGCCTGCCCCTTCCTTCCTCGTCAAGCTATAGCCCTGAGCTGAGGTCTCTCTTTCTCCGGCTCTATATACTGGGTGTTGGCTGAGTTTTCGGAGGAAGGATTTTTTTCACTGGGAAGGTGAGGATGGATTTTGCTTTTGCCTGGAAAAGTCATTTTTATTCGACGTTTTCTGATGTGTGAGAAGCTTGATGAATTGTGTATTCCGGTTTCTTTCCTTTCCTTAAACTTTCTCTTTAACGGCCTTCTTAACGAAGAAAAAGTCGAAAATTATGCGTCCGTTCACCCGGGCTCAACGAAAGAAAAGCAAAAACCACCGCGCGCTTTAACAATCACCAACGAGTCTCAAAATCAAAATTATTTAAACAATCCCCCCACAATTAAAAAGAAAAAAAAGCAACCACACGAAGCCTTGCCCTTAAAAAATAATTAATCAACGCAAACTCACCAATAATAATCACCCTAAGCCAACTTCCTTCCTCTTTCCTTCTCACTCTCCGCATTCCTGCTGCTTTCTCAAACACCCTGTATAACCCCTCGCGTCTGCAGGCTGCGCGTAATAATCGGGACGGACACGCGGCTCTCTTTCTCTCTCTCTCTCTCTCTCTCTCTGCCTACACGCGCGCGCTCAGCGAGAAGTTAAGGCATTTAGGCTGATGAGGGGTTCTATAAACGGCTTTCTGCCTTTTAACCCGCCAGTCAGTCTCTCTTCTCTCTCTCTCTCTCTCCCCCCTTTCCTTTTTCTTTTCTCTTATTTATTCCTTTCTCCCGGCGGTCTGGCGTTCCTCCGCCGCGATAGTCAAGCTCTCGCGCGCGCGCGCTGGTTTGAAGAAAATTGTGCGATGCCGGGGGATTAATTTCAGCGCATCTCCGCTTGCCGCCGACGCCGCCGCACCTGTCGATATATTCCTCTCTCCGACGGGCCTTTATCCCGTGCTTTACGGCCCTGTTTTTGGGGAGCTTCGCGGCTTGTTTACGCGCGTGATTATGGCCGGCAGTCGGATGAGGCTGAGCAGCGGCTTGCCCCGGCTTTTTGCGAGATATGAGGTGTGTTAATATGTCGGTGGGCGTTTTTTTTTTTTCAACTGTGCCGCGGAATAAATCGGATGGTTCGGTGCTAATTATGAGAAAATCTTGATAAATGAAAATCTGCTAAGGGTTTGAAGTCCGGTATACTACTAGTTTTCGATGCAATAGTAAGGGTGATGATCTACTAAATAGAGAATCAATTTTTTCACATCTGTCAAACAATATTTTTTAACGCAGTGTATGAATAAGTTGTATTTCAAAATTTTGCAAAGTGCGTAAAGTGTTGCTTTACGTACACAGTATCAAAAAATTTTTTTTAAACAATATACTTTTATACACTGTTAATCTATACTAAATAATTACCCCCAAAAACCCAATAACATCAATAACCAGCAAAGCCACAAAAGCCACAAACTCTCAACCCCACAACATCCGATATCTTCAAACACACCATTACCCGTGCAAATCGAGCTCTCTCTCTCGCAAAGCCGCTCGGCAGCAGCACTCGCCGAAACAAAAAGCCAGCCCCCCAAAAGAAAGACACGGGCGCGCGCGCGTTTCAGTCCCATTATCATCTCAGGCTGGGCCGACTCGCTCGCGCTTTCACTCGCTCAGCCGGCGCGCGCAATTCAGAGCGGAAATTCATCGAACGTCAAAGCCTTTGGCGAACGCGAGCGCGAGCGCGCGCACATCTCATCGCGCTTAATTAAACCATAAATCTCACTCACGTCGCTCGCGCGATCCAAAAAATTTTCGACCGCTCCTCTCGGGAGACTCGACCTTTTTTCCCCCACTCCCTAATCGCGCATATTTCGCCGCTCTCACTCGAATATAAATAATCGCCGGCGCTGTTTTTACGATCGAGCTTTTGTCTCCTCTCTTGACGGACACTCGGCCCTTTCATATTTAAAATAGCTGCGCGCCGATATATATATAAGCGGCGGGGAAAAAGCGCGGCTTAATTAGGGAATCAGCGGTTACAGCCGGCGATTTTTTTTTCTCCACTCTCTCTTGGCTGAATTTTCAGAGCTCGGGTACTTATATACGGAGGAGAAGCGAGAGAAAAAGAGGGATTTCATTGTGGGGGGAAGGAGAGAGGTTTTAGGTTCTCGCCGGCTGCGCGGAGCGAGATGCTATCGGCGCCCGCCGGCGGAACAATGGGATTTTCGTGCGAGATCGCGTGTTTATTCAAATATGATCGTCCGAAATTGTAATTAAGGCCGCTAGCCTAGCCGCCCGCGGGGCTGCGGATCAGAAGCCGCCGCTTAAACTCTCTCGCGCTCGCCGAAGCAGCCTTCGCTCCACGATATTATCTTTCTCTCTCTCACTAGAGCGAGGCAGAGAGCTTGAAGATAGACGCGTATATATACTTGATATGCAGATTAATCGCTTGCATATCCTTTTTTGCGGCCTTGTATCTTTCCACGGGCAGGATCCGCCGGGAGAGCTCTAGAGCCGCGTACATAGCGGCTCGACTTCGATATTTTCACCTTCTCGCTACTTGTCCGTATCGATTTACATCACACGCCGCTTGCGCTCTCGCTCGCTCGCGCGCGACTTATATACCGATATCTCCGCAGAGAGAGAGCCAAGAGCGCGCGAGAGCTCCTCCTCTGATAAATAAAAGCAATCGCAGTAACCGCAACTTCAAACCACTCTTCGCGCAGCCTGATCAGCTCCCATTAAATCTATTACCCCGGCTGGCATAAATCAAGCGCGCGCCGGCAGCCAAGACAAACAAATCATTTGCCCTCTCTCTCTCTTTCCACCGAAAACCTGTCTCCTCCAATATACCAGCCCTCTCCTCGCCCTCTCTCTCTCTCTCGCTCCGTGCAATAACAAACAACAAATTTCTTGGCTGGCTTCAAAAAGCGCGCGGTTCCGCGCCGTGTTCCCCGCTCCCATGCCGAGAAAGAGCCGATCTCCCGCGGAGAGCGCGCGGGTTATGCACGTGCGCGCGTCCAAGCCGATGCCGCTATACGGGGCCGGGAATTCGGAAAGCCGACGGAGGGAGAGAGAGAGAGATTATTGAGAGCGAGCTGGAATTTTGCGCGAGAGGCTGATCTCCTCGCTTCGCTGGCTTTTGAGTTTTAAGAGCGGATAGCGGAGTTTCGAGGGCTGATTTGTTGGCTATAGGGTTAGCGTTATGATTGGTCAAGTTTGGAATGTTGTATGGTAGTGGAGAGTTTGTTGATTTTGGTGAGATAATTAGGGTGAGTTTGTGGTTGCGTGGTTTACGCTTCGACGTGGGGTAACCGGAACTTGGAGTGTCGAAACATTACGGTAGTTTATTGATGAAAAATTGTGGATCGAAAATGTATATAATGAGAAATGTAGTTCTGTTCTACATCCTCTGGAGATTATCATGATTGAACTGTCAATTGCAAGATCTATTACGAGCAGACAATGTTGAACGCGGTAAGACATTAATTAACTGCTTTTAAAATATATACATCGGACTGTCTTAACATTATCACTTTTTAATTTTATGCAGAATTTTAAAAAAATATCCAATTAAAACTATAAATCAAAACGATAAATCAGAGCTACGAAAAAGGCTATAGTTGTACCATCGTTCGCCAACATTTACAAACAATACACGTTTCTTTGGAACCTATTTTAATAAACGATCTGTACCACACAACGAATTAATTGACTGTTTCTTCAACGAACCTAAGAAACTTCAGTTTTTAAATCATTAAACTTACCTGTTCATAATCAAGACTAGCCGTCAGAGTGAAAACACCAGTGCTAGGATTCAACGAGAAGACGTCATTGGCCCAGTCGGAGATGAGGGCGTAGCTGAGTTGACTGTTGACTCCGTCGGCGTCAGCGTCTGTAGCTACGACCTGGCCAACTCGGCTGCCTCGTGGTACGTTCTCCAGGACGTCGAATGAGTAGGCCTGGGCTTGGAACGTCGGTGCGTTGTCGTTGGTGTCGGTTACCTGGTGGGACAGAAGAGTGAATGGTTTAGTGGTTGGATTCGGTTTTTTTGTTTGATTTTTTTTTACTTTTTATTGGTGGTTATAGAATTTTGGTTGTAGAGGAGAGGGTCTCTTAGATTTCGCTGAAATTTTGATAGGTTCTCCGATTTGAGGTGAGAGGCTCACTTTCTTATTTATAACTTTGCTTAATTCATTTAAGGCCATAAATACTACGATTACATATTTTGAAAAATTCTATCTAATATTTTTTACAGAGAATTATTTAATAAAAATTGTATAATGTTTAAAAGCACAACTGTCTGTTCTGTAAATTTATAAAACCCAATTCTTGAAATAATGAGCGATAAAAAATGAATTTTACACTAGTTTTCAAACTTTATCTTGAGAAATACGGTCGTGATTGGTATTCAAAAACATAGTTATTGCATAAGTTAAATCGCTAGTTTATTTGCCTTTAGTATATTTATTAAAGATTTAGAATTTCTTAGAAATTTAACTTTAGGTAAGGAGTACTAAACGATAAAATTTTTCCAAAACACTTGGGTCTTTTTTAAATTACTTAATATTTTTGTAGACTTTTAGTTTAATATGTTTGCCAAAACTTGTAATTTCAAAAGTTCTGTACATATATATGAATTTCGATAAGTTAAAATGTATTGAAAATTTTTTCACGATAACTCCAAACAGTCCTTAACATGAAGCCACATTTTAAAACTTTCATAAGAAAAAAATTTTGTATAAAGCTGCATCGGCCCATATACCTTAAAAACAAATTATAACTTTCTTCTGCTTTGTATAGCTCGAACGAACAAAATAAAGCTATCCTTTAACCTTAATAAAAAGAGAACAGTAATCTCAAGAATAGATATAATCACAGCCATTCAAATCTCTTTTTTGTTCATTCAGCAACAGCCGTGAAAAAAAAAATTAAAAGAACCTCTCATGACACTTATCCTCTTAAAATTGTAAAACCATTCGTAGCAGATAATCCCCTAAAAACTTTCACTATCCTAATTACCATCAATTACTAAGTTATTCGGGCCCGAAAAAGGACACGTATCACGTCCGAAGTATTCGTTATAAATCATTGTAATTGAAGTGTCGGTGTTTATCACTATTTACTTCTTTCGATGACAGTAATGGCTCCTAACGAGGCAGCCGCTTGAAATATCCCTGCTCTATTTACCAATCACTCATTTAACATTGAAACAATTACAAGTTTTTTAAGACCTACTATATCTCAAATCAAATACAATTATTTATCGAAAATTATATTGCTAGACGAAAGCAATCTAGATCCCAGCTACACGTATAACATTTACATTGCTAATTAATCGAGCGCACAAGAGCGATTGTGTTGAGCAAAAAATCGCTAATAACGAAAACACCTTACATAACGATACACGAGACAATACCTCTTATAAACTCCCCGCGATGCCGACCTCACCTCCGCCGACCATTTACGTAACTTTGCGAACGACTCGGAGAAAAAAAGGACCACCGACGTCTCAAAAAACTGATCTCGACCAACGTCATTATCATTAACATTCGATCCCCCTCCCCTGTGCCAACAAATTTCAGCGAACGCGTAAACGCCGATGTTGGCTCCTTTATCACTTCCCCGAATAAGCACAGTCCCATAAGAATCTTCAAATATCCTCGCGAATTAAAAGCCCGACGAGCAGCCATACAACACAGCCGCGGAGCGGTAAAAACTGGAACGCCGCAGAAGGATGAGGAAACGGTAGAATCGAAGTCGACCAGCCTGGACTTCTGTTTCGGACTGCAGCGGTTCTTCGGCCGCCTCTATACCTTCGTGTGGGCTAATGGCTTTTGAAGAGTAGTGTATCTCTTCGGCGCGCCTCTCCTTTTTTTTTGACTCTCCTCAGCGCGAGGATCGGCCAGCTCTTTGGGGGAATCCGGCGCGCTGTGTGTGTCTGTGTGTAGTAACAGGGGGGGCTTATTAAAAGGGAGCGTGGTAAAATCCTTGTCAGCGGGCTTTTTTGTTCTTCATCACGCGGATGCCGATGTGGGCTTAAGGGGATCCGCGAAATTTGAAGAATCGAGAGTTAGGTAACGAGCTTTTCCGGTGAAGTTATTATAGGCTGCAGGAGAGGAGGTGGGAGCTGCGAGGTATATGGCTTCTCGAGAGGGAGACCGGATCGCGTGCCGCGAAGTTTAACTTTCGGGGAAGGCCTTAAATTTGAAGTGCCAGGCGCGTTTATCGGGCGAATTAATTGATTCCATTACCACTGCATTTACGCGGTTTTGTCCGCGTCCCAAAAAGTGCTGTACAGATTTTTTTCGGCATCGGCCCGCCGGTGGCACCCGCGGAAAGATTTATGCCGAAACGCGAGCGCTGACTAAATTCTTGGACATTATTAATGAATTCCATTAATGTAAATCGATGTAACGTTAGCCTCGTTTTTTTCTCTCCTCTCGGCTTCTCCTGAGCGTTTAGCAAAATTTTTGAAGCGAAAATTATTATTTTTCGGCTATCAGTCATAAAAATGTAGCCGCGGGAGGACGTAGGGCTTTAATAATTTTTATCGGGGGTATTAATTTAATTAAGCAATTTTAATGCGCGGTATTAATTAATGCCGCCCGTGTAGAGCCGAAAATTAATTTGTCCACTCGGCGCGATTTACGATAATGCTCGGGCGCGATTGTACCTTCAATATAACGTAATTAATAATGGCCGATTCGAAAGTGCAGCCGGCCAAAATTTCCTCATTAAAGCAAGCCGTCCAATTTATTAATTAACCCATAGCGTAACAGCCATTATCTAATCCCAGCACCCACCTGACTTCTTCATTGTTCCAGAAAATTCCATCAGCCCGGCTAAATGGCTCGTTTAAGCTTAAGCCCCCATCAATGCTAATCAAAGCACTGGCAAACAAATCAGCCAAGCCCCACGAAGGTGTCAACTTCCTCCTCAAGCCCCCAGCTCTCTTACAGCCTCGCTCTTTCTGAGGCGCAGGCATAAAAAAGGCGCGGCCGCAGAGAGTAGGCGGCTGTGCGCGGCTGCAGCACCTCCTTTCTCACGCGCAAAATCTATATATGAAAGAGCCTCCTCTGCTCCCGCTGCTTCTGCTCGGGACAAAAAGTCTCTTCTCTCCTCTCTCTTTCTCCTCTGGACGAGCCTTTAAGCGAGAAGGGTTGACGTGAGCGGGGATTCCGACTCGCTTAAAAGGAGGGCCCCGAAGACAGAGAGGAGGGCAAACTATGATCGCCGGCGCATTCCGCGGCCTGGCTTTAAGGCTGCGCGCTGCTGCTCTCGGGCTCGACAATGGCGAGAGAGGAGAGAAGGAGAGAGAGGTGAAGGAATGCCAGGCATTAAGCGTCATAAGACGACAATTTTTGCGATTGTTGGAGGATGTTCGGAGCGCGGCTAAAGGGGGGAGATTGACTTTTTTTCGAAACTCAGAGAGAGAGAGTTGGGCTGGGATATGGGCTGTTCGCGATTTCTGGAATTCGGGGGAGGGTAGAGATGGGCTTGGTAAAGGGCTTTATTATTGCAAAATTGAGGAGGCTGGATTGTTTGGCTTTTGAGGATCTGCTTGTCGGCGGCTGTATTGAATGATGATTTATATTCGGAGCCTGATGCGAGATCGCGCTTGCGATTGCGCTTGCGTAATTCTATTATGTATCCTTTGAGTTATTATGCTCGAATAATTTTTAGCTAATCGATCATCCGTCGCTTCTTTTCAGCGGGCTTTTTATATTTCCGAGCTATCGTAAAAATAGTTTATTATTCGATTATCCCATTAACCATCGTGGAAGATGCCTTTCATCCTGCAGTCAGGTAATTTCTAAAGACCTTCCGCGTAAAAATCAGCGTCTAATAAATTTCTAATAAAAAATCGAATCGTTCGTAAAAAATCAAACTCCGCTCGTTGCAATCAA
>UELX01002056.1:0-35151 GCA_900480035.1 Eupelmus urozonus
CGATTGGAAAGCGGACCTCCCTGGCTGTTACTTGTTGAAAAAGTGATAATGCGAAAAGTAAACTTCTCACGTTCATCATTTTTTTAACACAATTGATCCATTATATTTGTAAGTAAGCATTCTGATAATTTTATTTAACATTCTGATCTAGTGGTATATTTATAAGTATGTGTAGTGGATATATTCAGGATATATTCGGGTCTTTAAACTAGTTACAGCGGCCGGCGGCAATCATAAGGAGTATCAATATCTGATCAGCTGGCGTCACTGAGCCAAGTCAAGTCAAAACATAGGGCGGCAAAAATGATTGCGGTAGTTAACAATAAAGGACCAGGAGTCAGTCCGGCCGTTCGAGGCAGTCCACCCGAGCGGTGTTTAGAACGAATCAGAGTGGGCGATTCATTAAAATTTGTTAGATATCAATAATTAATTAATTATATTAAAAAGGGCGTTATTATTTCGCTTCCTACGTATGCATTCTGGCAAGTTTATCTCAAATACCGGTCTAGTGTTATATTTATTAGTATGCATTATGGCAATTTTATTTCAAATACCGATCTATTATTTCAAATCAAATTGAATTCTCGTAACTATATAGTTAGGGGAATCACAGCTTTCACAGAGGATTCTCTTTCGTATATTGAACAAATCTAGTTGCTTTTCTTATTCAACTTCATCTTACACGTTTAAACATTAGTACCAACTCTAAAGTGACAAAGTTAAAATTTATTGAAAATGATCCTTGTCAATTGAGTTGTCAGGGCATACATACTATATTTCGTGTTTGTGGTAAATAAACATTATAATGACATTGGTCCATCTTAGCAATACAACAGAAATGAAAGTTAAAAGTGAGATAATTTCATAGTTTCTGATGTAACATTTTTACCTCGCAAACGCGCGTAACTATTACTTTTCATAATCCATTATGAAAATCGATGAAGAAATTTAACTGAATCATTTTTTTGTGGTGATTGTACGTAAGTGATTTTGAAGTTTATTTACGAAGTGTTGTATTATTTATTTATTAATTGTTGTAAGCCATACAAAATATATTATAAAAAACTAGCTAATCCATTTAAAGATCTATTTTCTCGAATATAAGACTTATAAGAGTTATAAAAATAAATCTTTGAAATAAAAATTATTCATAAATATTAATTAATAAATTTATTTTTTCCTTACATTTAAAAATTTTAAGCTTACATTATTTCATTTAGAATATGTGAAAAATGTTATAACAATATAATAATAAAAAATTAAATGTAGCATTTTAACGAGATAAACATAAACTGATATTTATCTATATTATTTGATTTATAAACTGGTATTCATTATTTTCGACTATTTATAAATTGGTGTTTTACGTTATAAAAAATGTAAATATAAATACTTTTTTGACTTTAATTATTCACTACATCTTACAAAAAAGCTGTTATTTTCGGAGTTAAGGAATATCTAATGTTGATTTATCAATTGGAAATATAAAAAAATATTCTGTATGTAAAAAAATCTAAATAAGAATATCATAATTATCAAAAAGACATCTGAAGATATCAAAAATGAAAATGTATGTGAAACATAAAAATTAAGAAAAGTTGCTAATTTGCGTGTGCACAAATGTTTTAAATCCACTGTAAATTTTTATAGCTAATGAACATATATAAATTTAAATTATCATTAAATCAAATTTTTTATTCTGTTTCTTTTTTTCTTCTTCTTATAGTATTTCATATTTAAATTTTTTCATATTCTAGGGCCAATTTGTATGGATCGAATTCTTGGGGACAATCGCTTAATATAAAAATTCTTAAACTGATTTGTCAATTCCTCCATCTTAAATTTGAAAACTATTTTTGTTATTATTCCTGTATTTAGGTTCGATGATAAACTTTCAAACTATGCAAAAGGAATATTATTTTTTTTTTTTTTAATTTTATCAATAATCGATCCTCAAAAAAGTGTTTAAAGCCCCCACTGCTTTCAGTTTCGTAATAAAAAAGCAGTTATATTTATATATTACCATATTTTCTCTTCTGAATCATATAAATTATTTATCATAATCATAAAAATTATTTATTATTTCCCATTCTTGACGGAAAGAAAAGAAAAATGTGTTTTTATAAATTAAAACCGGTCACGTATACTCAGAGAGATAAAAAAGTACACACCCACACCTGCACATACACGCACTCATGACTCATGCGAAATTGCACATATATACACGTACACATACAATCATACGTATGTATATGTACATTTTCTAAAAATAAATAATTTTTACTATAAATAGATATTTAAATTGCTATAAAAATTACGACATTATAATAATATCGGATTAAAAAAGAAATTCGATGATTTTCAAGAATGAAGGTTGATTCAAAATAACTTTAAAAAGTTAATATTAATGAGTTGCCAAACAATCGACAAAATTCGAAAAAAGTTTTCGATTCAAACTTTTTCGACAGTTTCTGATCTACAATTTTTACATTAACAATATGCTTAAATTATTGACCTAAAATCCTTTTAAATTTCTCAATTGTAGTTTATACATAAGCAATACTGCAAAATTTACAAAATACATTCTATTGGATACATTTCAATGCAACGAGATAAAATTCTGTATGTATGATAAATTATAATTAAAACTATTCGCAAATATTTGTAGGCAAAACTATTCAAGTGCTCCATCTATTCATTGCGATGTATACATTGTATATAGTTAGGCCTACTGCGCGAAAGTATCGAAATATTATCGCATCTTTTTATTATCACCTGAATTTGATAAGATAAATTACATACCCCCCTCTATGTTTTACACCTATATTATTAGTGACAAATCTTCATTAAAATAAACAGGTGATATTGATTTATCTGTACACGCCTTACATGTGCTAAGTATAAGGATTAAAGTGAAGTTAATTATGAAATAAATTAATGAAAATTACTACAAAAAACTCTAATCGCAGAATGAATAATTCTCTTGCTGCTTTTTGTAAACCCTAGATTTCCTACAGAAAATTCCTCAGAAAATTTAGCCTTTCATCCACATTACATACTCAGCTTCTCCCCTCAAAACCATAAATCTTACACGCCGTATAAAAAACTCAAACAATTACACATTCATCCGCGTAAACAGTACCAGTACCTACACATACAATCACCCATCTCCACGCGAGAACATTGAACATACAAGTACACAATCATTCCTCTCACTCGCTAAGCACTTATCATCGAGCTTTCAAAAGCGAGTAGGAGGGGAGCAAGACAAGAGTCGATATTTCGCGCCTCTCGAGTCTGTACTTAATACGCGCGTTTTCAGCATAATAGTCGGCAGTGCGCACCCGTGGGACGCGCATCAGCTGTTCTTGCCTGCTGTGCATCGCACCTTTCTCTAGATTTTGTACCGCGTGCGAGAGTGGGTTTACTCTTGAAGATGGCGAAGAACGAGAAAATTGGAATTGTCGGCAGGTGGGTGATGATGGCTTTTGTTTTTGATTTTTTTTTAGAGTGGTAATGTGGGAGAGGTATGGTTGTTTGTTAGGGGGAATGAAAGTTGGGAAAAGTGTGGTTTGCGCGAGTAGATCAAGACAAACCGGTCAGACGAGAGTGTAGTTTCATAGTAACAATTTCGTGTGATTTCTCTTGAAGCGAGATATTAAAGTCTGAAGATGATTTTGATATTTTGAGTTGGTTTCTTTGATAATATGTGCTTTTTCTCGAAATTTTCGTTCATCTGAGCTGCGGTATTTGTAAATTTAGCTTTTTTGCGATTTCATCTGTTTCATATCTCCCGAAGCACACATTTTTCCGTTGAGCGCGATATGACGTAAATAAAGTTAAAGATAGACATACAAACAGAGGGTAATAATTAAGATTAATATTATTTTTTAATTGACGATTTGAATATTTTTATTTATGAACACAACCGAATTATTTTTAAATTTGCGTGTCAATAAATTGAACACCTGGTTGCAGAGAAACAAAGTAAAACACTAGTATCGTAATAATGACAATGCCGAGTCATTGCAGGTATTTTTCAAAAAAACGTTTTTCTAATTAGTGTATATTTTAATAACTTTGAAAATTTATCAAGATGTAATTTAACGTTTTAAATTTTACTAAAAAATTAAATTTTTTATTAAAAATTACTGCTTATCAGTAAATTAAAACATTAATTAAAAGAATAATTTTAATTTGTTATATAAATATAATTACAATAATTATGCTTTTTACATTAGTCCAAGAAAACTTAAACAAATTAACTATGTTATCAGCAGTAAATCATATCGTATTTCTAAACTATTCTAGAGTGAGTTACACACTTCCTACTCATATACTTAAACCGGTTACATACTTCTAACTCGTACTGTTTCGTAAACAGTAAAATATACTTTTAATATCGAACGATCATATTGCTCCAGTACTTGAATGATAATTATAAACAAATTTAAAAAAAAATCTCGCAGTCAAATTTAAACTTAAAGTCAAATAAGATGACTTAAAAATTTAAAATTTTTTTAATCGTTAATGTCAAGTGATAAATTTGTATAATCAAACACTGAACACAAGAAAAACAAATACGAATGAAGATGCGAATATAAAAATTCCTTTAACGTACGCGTGTTGCGAGTGTGAGATTATAGCATATGATGATAATTGCGGTTGCTATTTATTTATTCTACTGTAATTTAAAACTTTTATATACATTCAATTCGATTTATTTGTTCTAATGATTTGTATTGAATAATTGAATATTTTGAATTCAAGGAAAATGTTCGTTTTACAGATAAACTTACATAATCAGCCTTATAATCAATTGCAAAGAAAAATCAATTTTGAATAATTCAAAAAACTACATCTCATAGTAACTTTAAATAAACTTTCTAATTTATCCAATTCAAGCCAACCATTACACCTACTCTAACCAGATAAAGCCGGTCACAATAACACTTTCGCCTCGCACATTCACTTTTCCAAAAGCTCCCTTTTTACGAAAACAAACGCAAAAACCAAACCGCGCCAACCAATAATTTTTTCATCCGCAGTGGCCTAATCGGCCGTAGCTGGGCGATGCTGTTTGCTGGTGTCGGCTACCAAGTGACCATCTACGACATCGTCCAACAACAGATCGACGGCGCCCTGGCCGATATCAAAGAGCAGCTAACCCGGCTTGAAGCCAATGGACTCCTACGAGGCAAGCTTAACGCCGAAGAGCAGTTCAAGCTCATTAAAGGTCAGTATTTTTTTGTGTTTGGTGATGATTGGGGATGGATGTGATTGATGTGCTCGTTTATGCTTGTTTACGTACGCTTGTTTACGCTCTGAGAAAAGTTAGATTCGATAGGTATAGAGATAATTGCAGATGGATGTTTGTGAAGTATGTAAGTATTTCGAGCTTGTGAATTTATTGTAGCTGTATTATTTTAATATTTGTATACAGTACTTAAATATTTTTCTTTTATGACGATTTTTTCTGAAAAGCTGACTAAAAAAGAGAAGTGTTTACAACGAAAAAATTCGGAATTTAATATTATCACCGCATTGCAAAATTCCATTTCAAACTGTCGTCATTAAATCGGTATCAAAGATAACATTGCTGATTACCGTATCGGGCCTTTCGCATCTAACCCACTTATTTCACTAATTACGTCAACTTGAATATCCTCTAATCAATCTCGATTAATTAAATCAATTGATTTCCGAATAAGAATGCCCACCGGAATAATAATGCAATTAACATCTTATTTAAAAAATGAAACTATATCATAAAAACTACAATATAATTATTACTATTCAACATTACAGGTAGTAACAGCCTGGCCGACATGGCTAAGGGCTGCAAGCTCATCCAGGAGTGCATACCCGAGCGCATCGAAATGAAGAAAAAGCTTTACGAGGAGCTGGACAAAGTCGTCGACGACAAGGTCATACTCTCCTCGTCTACCTCGACGTTCAAGCCGTCTTTGTTCAGCGAGAACCTGAAACATAGGGAACAGGTCATCGTCTCGCATCCTGTAAGTCTGATTCTTCCTTTTGTTTTTAACGCAGTTTTTTCGTTTAGAGACAAAAATCTGAATTTTTACTAAGAGTTTGATTTATAAACGTAATATTCAGTGCGCGTTTGAAAGACAGCCGTGGCTTGATTAAAAGTAAATCTTTCGCCATTGTATAATAAAAAGCAGAAAAATTCTAAAAAATCTTAATTACTCCACTTTACTACACTGCAATTACAATAACTATCAGGTAGAATATAAAAAGCAATCGATTAGCACAGAGAAAAACACCTTAGAAAACAAAGAATCGCACAAAAGCACTTAAACAAGCATTCATTTGCGCGCACGGAAGCTTTACAGTTCGACTCGCATTTATATCTTATGTAATATTCCGCGCGTTTATCTCGCCATCGCGCACACACTGACATATTGTGACGAATATCACTGATAAAGAGAAGCCGCTCTTGATTGAGCCAATTACGTGTCAGATATTGTTTTTGATTCGATTGGCCATCGATGGAAAGTTTGCGATTTTTTTTAAGCGTGTTTGCGAACTCGAAGGGTTGTTAAAAAGAGAAATCTTGTTGGAGTCATTTTCTTCTTGCTACTGTAATCAGTAAAATTATGTAAACGTTTTATTTTTTTCACATCTCTAGGTCAATCCGCCTTATTACGTGCCGCTCGTGGAAATAGTTCCAGCTCCATGGACGCGCAAGGAAATTCCCGCGCAGACGAAGGCCATAATGACGGAGATAGGCCAGGCTCCAGTTGTGTTGAACCGTGAGATCGACGGCTTCGCCCTCAACAGGATACAGTAATTATAATATTTTTCATATTTGAATCCAATTAAATTATATGTTTGTTATTTTTTTAAATTTATTTTATTTGAATAAAAAAATCTTAAGGATAATTTTGTTATGAAGTAGAAAGTAACTTTATTCAAAATAGTTTTAAAATCTATTTGTGAACGAGCCTAATTTTTAACAAAAGTAATTAAAAATTACTTTGATTACGTTAGTGAATGACTTAAAAAATTACTCTATTAAAATTTATTTAATTCTTATTTTCTTAGATATGCAATTTTGAATGAAGCCTGGAGATTAGTCGCTGACGGTGTCTTAGATGTCAAAGATATCGATATCGTCATGAGCGAGGGACTCGGTATGCGTTACGCTTTCCTCGGGCCATTCGAGACTGCCCATCTCAATGCTGAAGGTAAATTAAAAATTGCCAGTGAAAGTGATCTCTTACTTAATGCATAGTACTGACACTGAAAAATTGTTTTTTTAGGTATGAAAAAATATTGTGAATCTTACTCCAACAGTATTTACAATACGAGTATGACTTTCGGTCCGACTCCGAGATTCGAAGGTGAAATGGCCGAGAAGATCAGCGATCAGCTGAACAATATCTGCCAGCTCGACAAACTTCAAGAGAGAAGAGCGTGGCGGGATCTTGCCCTCACGAAATTGTCGATACTCAAGAAAGAAATGTCGGAAAAGAAATGAAAAACTATGAAAAAGTGATCAATGTGCATAATTGTTAATTTTTTACTGTAAGATTGTTATGTAATTAAGTTAAATAAAATTTAGTATAATTTGAGTAAATAATAATAATAATGAGAATATTTTTTTAAAGCTTTGTAAGAAATAATTTTGAGAAAAATATTTTTTTTTAATATTTATTTTTTTCAAGCCTTATAAGAAATAATTTATCGCTTTCCTCCAACCCTTGGGGCTGCCTTTTGTTGCACCTTTGTGGCCTTCTGTTTGTGAACAGGTTTCTGTTTGGGTGGAGCTGCTGCCTTCTTCACTGCTTTCGCAGCCTTCTTCTGTTCCTTGGCAGCCCTAAAATAAAGAAATTATCATTTATAATACATCTAATTGGTACCATATTCTAAAACTATAGTTTTAAGAAAAAATGTATGGACCCGCAAAGCCAGACAATGCAATATTAATTTGCGCAATTCTGGGTGAAGCAGCCCTATCTTATTACTCTAAGACATTCAAAAAGCGTTCACAATATAATGAATTGTGACCAAGGAACGAATGTCTAACAATATCCAATAAATACAAATGAAAAGTTATTTTAAAAATAAATACAGGTAATAAAATAATTAGTCATAATTAGAATAAATAACTTTATTAAAAATATTTAATTATGCATTAAATTTAAATATTTTAATGCAAAGTAAATTAAAAAGAATTTTATGGAAGCATTCAATAAACATTTTAAAGAAATTAGTTAAAATTAATAATAATATTCAAGCAATATTTCAAATTACCAGTTATGAAAATTTACCAAGTATATTACATTCTCTTTCTTAAATACTTTAATAATGCTTTATATTATTATACAATATTGGGTAATATTGTGATAAAATCCTATGATTGAAATGAATTATTTAAAATATTTGTAAGATCAAAACTAAAATAGTTATAATAATATCGAAATTAACTCTAACTAGACTGTTTTTATCATTTATTGAATATTTATTTATTTAATCACTCACTCTAAATGAAATTTTACAAATTCTGTTTTAGAAATTTAATAAACAAGAATTTTTAAAAATATACTATTAATATTTATGCAGTTAATAAAGCAATAATGTTAAAATCTATTCTATATCAATTTAGTTACTCACTTGATAGCCTGATCTCTCTGGGCTTTCCTGATTTCTGGTTTCATATTACGCTTGGCCAGGATGTCAGTCAGAGAAGCTCCAACAATGGCACGCTGGAACTTCTGCGTCCTGCGCGTCCTCTTCTTGGTCTGCTCCTCCTCCTGACCCTTCTTGTGCTTACGCCTGCAAAAGCATTCGAATTGAGTACTCGATTGTTTACAAGCAGAAACGACTACTTGCTCCAAAATGATACATACCTGTACAGGACGGTCCATGTGACCTTCCTGGGGTTGCGCTTCATCAGGTGGGCAGACTCACATTTCGAGTTGAGGAATGTGAAGTTCTAGAACACAAAGCAAGCCAGGTTAGAGATACTCACATATGCACTTTGAGGTTAAGTCACATTGCATTGTTTTCATCCGGGAAATCAACAATGGGCCGACCAAAAGGGTTGACACTTGCATTTCCCGAACTATACAGGTCTCAATAACTTAAAAATTGCAACAATTAACTGGATAATCACCTTGCCGTCGACTTTGACCATGGTCTTGCCATGGCCGGGATAAATCTTGTATCCGCTGTACGCGCACAGTCCGATCCTGTAAATATCAATAAAAACTTAATTAATAACATGTCGGAAAAGTGGAGATCAGCGCGAATCGCCCGGAAAATCGAGGATGCAGGCTTCATTTTTGGATTTCCGAACGATCACTTACTTCATCTTGCTGGCGTGAATACGAAAGAGAGCCTGGCTCGGACTCTGTCGGGCTGCGCGGTAAAAAGAGTTTTGTGGAAATTGGATTTGAGGTTGGCTATGCGCGCAGCTGAGTGGTTGGTTGTTGGACGGTTTTCGCGAGCGGGCGGGAGTTTTTGAATGTGGAGAGTTTTTGTTGTGGTTTGGATTATTTATTTATGATTGGGTTTGAAGTATTTAATTTTGAATTGTGAGATATTTGAATTATGATTTTTTCTAAATTATTGAAATGTATGAATTATTTCGAGCACAGATAAGTTGTAATAAATTATTTTATTGAGAGAAAAATGTTTTTTAGAGCATTTTATTATTTTTTTAATTTGAATTCTTACAATAAAATAATTATAAAAATTAAATTCTTAATATGATTAGATTTTAAGATACACTATATTTGATTGTAACTGCTGGTCAATGACTGGCTGATTAATTACATCTACCTATGGTATGAAATTATAAACTCAGGTTGCTATAGCAACATTTCTATAGTGTAGAAATTTTCTTCGAATGATAAAAAAAAGGCACTTTAACCTTTAAGTTTTGCCAAGCTTTTACACTAACAATAATAAATGAGTTTGTTAACGCAAAAAAAGTATTCATTTACATTAATCTTGCAGTATATTTGTTTATTATTTGATATAGGAGTTAATTCATTCTCCACCTTTGCAAGGAGTCATCCAGCTGATTTGCTTGTTCTATATGTGTAAGTTCTATATTATAGTTAACACAATATAGTTAAGTGCATAAATAAATTCTTATAAGCTAATAATTATTTATTTTTAATTTTCAGAATTCAGGATTTTTGTTTGATAATTGCCTTGACTATACTCTTGGCCAATTTCTTTTCTACTTACATTTTTCAAGTGAGTTTATAAAAATTATTTCACATTTTACAAATAATTTTCTTTTGCATTGTTATTCTAATCATGAAAACAATTAAATTTCAGGCAGGATTAATTCAACTCCTGTACACTCAATTTCGTATGACCTTAATAATATGTGTTACCTACATTGTTTTAAGTATTAGTTTACATTCTTGGCATATGACTATTCATTGGACTGCACCATTGAGTCATTTTTGGTCAAGAGCTTATCACAGTCTCTACTCAATTCAACGCACAAGTAAAATTTGTTTTTTTTTTACATTACATGAATCTTTTATAATTTTTATTTTATTAATACCATAATTTTCTACAGCTGCAGTATTGTACTATTACTTCAGTAAAAGAGCATCTCTTCGAATTAGTGATCCAAGGTTTCATGAAGGAACAAAGTGGATGCAAAAACAATTTAGTCTTACATAAATTAAGTTATGATGAATAAAATAATTTAAATAAAAACTTAGAACTTTTTTTAATTCAAATTTATTAACAATATTTTATTTACAGAAATGAAATATAAATTTTACAAAAATATTACCAATTTTCTTTTAACAACTTTCAAAGATGTTGGAAAAAACAATTTTTATAATATGCATTTACAGTGATTATCATTAAAAATGGCTTATTTTAAATTTAATTACATAAAATTCTTATGTATAGATTAAACATTTTTGGCGTGATTTATTTACAGTGGACTATAATTATTAATGAGATGAACAAATTTTATTCTAATAAAAATCAACGTAATAAAAATTTTTCAATAAAAATTCAGAAAAAGGTGAATTAAATACTGTGTATGTACAAATAATCTTTTTCGTAATCAAATATTTAGCACAATCTAAACCAAATTATGATTAGCATGGAGGAACAGCATCTTGTCGACTAGATGAGGTGGCAGGGCTGCCCGCTTCGCGTTGTAGGCTGACTGGACCTCGGCGGGTATGCGTGACGGAGGTGGACAGCAGACGGGCACGCAATTATAGCGGCTGGCGATGTTGCCCAGATTAGGGCACTTTGCCGAGACTTTGGCCCACCACTGGAGGGGACAATTGTCTAAGGGCGCCGTCGACTCCGATTGGTATTGAGCAAGCTCGAGGTCGGCTTTTTCCTGGGCTGACATACCGCGCTTATTAGCCCGCAGACCACCTAATAAAAGCTCCATTCCTAGAAAAAAAGAAACGAAAATTTTATCATTTAAGTTAATATAGAAATAGGAATTAGTAAATTTTAACCGTATTCTAAAATTCAATTTATTTTTACCTGATAGTCTGCATTTTTTAGAAGGCTGCTCTTCAGTTTTAACATCTATAGCATCCTCACTTTCTTCAATTAGCTTCGTGAGCATTTCCTTTATGGGTGCTGCAACCATCTTTTTATCTTCGTCGGTAGCGTACGGTACTTCTTTAAACCTAAAAACAACCATAAAAATGTATTTGCTGATTTTGAAATCTACTAATCCTCAGTTTTAAAAAATGTTAATCATACCTTGGATCTAATGTCGTTGCGATCTGTAATAATAGACTAACATTCGGGTCCGCGTAGCGTTCGCAGAGCATCTCAGATAAAGATTCTTTGAAAGAGCGAGCGGTACTGGTATCAGTATCCTTAACTTTGAGATGAGCCGACACCAATTGCCAAAGCAATGGTTTCAATAACGAAACCAGAGGCATCTTTTCCTCGCTCAGTGTAATTATAGTAACCTTAAAGGGCTCCAAAACTTCGATTAGATCAACGACGATTTGCCATTGCTCCTCGTTGAGATCGACGGCTTCGTGATCAATACCTTCCATTTCGCTTATAATTGAGCTAATGATCTCTTTTCTTTGAATCATCTGTTGCAACATAGAATACGTCGACGTCCATACATTTGGATAGTCCATGACCATAACATTTTCATCCAGCTGTAAATAAAAATTTATTATTTTAAATAGATTATTTACATTTCACTTTAATTAGAAAAAAAAATTATTTTTACCCCATTTAGTTGCTCTTGCATTGCAAGTGTTGTAGCAGCAACAGGATGGCTCATGATAGCTCCTATAGCTGCTCTACAGTTTGCTAAAACCTTGGCAACATGTTCATTGTCAAAACAAGCTTGAGCACAAATTTGAAGCGAGTAAAGCAGACAAGGAACTACAGATAGACCCTTGTTAGTTAAGGCATTTACTAATTCTACTCTGTTTGTTGATACAACAACAGCAGTTATT
Source organism: Eupelmus urozonus (assembly GCA_900480035.1). Classification (NCBI taxonomy): domain Eukaryota; kingdom Metazoa; phylum Arthropoda; class Insecta; order Hymenoptera; family Eupelmidae; genus Eupelmus; species Eupelmus urozonus. Next base: position 12,459 of record UELX01002056.1, read on the forward strand.
TTATCAACTTTAATACTCCAGTCTTTTAATATAAAGTCAATATTGTTTCTCCATTGTTCTTCATTCCATTCTTTGGGGGCATGTATAGTACATAACATTTTTGATTCTAAAGCAGCCTCACCAGGGCTTTGGTAGTATATAAGAAAAGTAAAAAAGTTTTCCCCAAAATTGGATGTCCATTCTTCTATAGCTAAACTAATTTCATTTGTTAAAGAAGATATATTAGATAATATAGTTTCTCTAAATGTGTCATAAGTCCTAGGTATAATTTCTTCTTCTAATGAATTTTTGCTAGGTATTTGGCATGGAGATCTTAAAGTAGCAATAAGCCTTTGAAATCCTTGCTCCTGAACTATTTCTGGTAACTGTAGATCTATTATCAAAAACTCTACAATAGCTTCAGAAACAGTTTTACTATTTGAAGTAGCTGGTTGTTGATTTTCATCTGACAAAACAAAAGCTACATTTTGATTACTTGTAGTGGACACATTATCTATTGTACCACTTTTAATCATGAATTTCAACGGTTTAGCTACATTAACACCAACATTAATGTCTTCTTCTAAACACTGTTCAGCAAAAGGATCTGTAGCAACAAACTGAATATCTGTTCCAATTTGTACTGTACCATCTGCATTTGTTGTATAAATGTGCTGTCCGCTATTAGCCATTGCAGCTTTTAATATCCTTTTCTGAGCTCTCTTCTCTTTACTCTCTGGTGTAAGTATCTGCTTGCGAGGTGGACTAAGTGCCTCAAGCTCATGCAATTCCTGTACATGTTTATTTTGCAAATGCATACGCAAATTGCTTGTATTTCTGTTGTACGCAATTTGAGTCTTGCACAGCAAGCAAACTATTTTAACTCTTGTCAGAATCTCTCCATCGTCATCAGCAGGAAATCCAAAGAATTTCCAATAAATACTTCTCATAGACTGAGGTACCACAAGTTTCCTGTATGTAATAGAATGTTTTTCTTCCATAAATTTAGCAAATACAGTTTGAATATTGCTAGGCTTCTGTTCAACTTCTTCATCTTCATGATCTTGCTCAATAACATCTACACCTGATGATGCTTCCAGCTCACTAGCAGCCACATTGTCTTCGTTTTCCATTTTTTAGTTTTGTTAAAAACCAGCCAATTATTATTCATATAATATAAAGTTCTCCAAGACAAATGCTGCACCTGCTGAAAATATTTGCATGTAAATGTGATATAAACATTTCAAAGAATATATATTTTTACATATTCAATTTTCTGATAAGACTATCAATGCCAATTCTGCACAAGCAAAGCAAAATTCACTTTAAATTTTAAATCAAAAAGAATAGTAGAATACTGATCTCATAAAACAAACATATAAAATCATCAAATACGTTACTCAATCCAATTATCCCAACCACACTAATTAAAAAAACCAAGGTCTCACCCAATGCCGCAGACAGTATCCAAAACAGCAACTCCACGCTCAGCGAACAGCTTCCCAACAACTTCCAAAATCCAGCCAGACTCCAACCACCAGCTCCCACCTCCTCAATACTCCAGCCCAATAACAATCTCACTCCAAAATCCAGCCACAATCCTTACCCTCCATACTCCACTCCCAACAGCAAAACCAGCTACTCCTCTCCCATCCTCCAAAGCTCCAGCTTCCTAAAGCCCAATCCTCGTCTCAGCAGGTCTGGAATCGGTATTTTTGATTTCGCGCGGTCAGCGGCAGCGCGTCGATGGATAAATATTCGAACTCTCAGTTTCTGCCCTCGTTGTGAGAATAAACTCTCGCCTCTCTCTCGCTACGAGATATCTATACGTTCGGCCGTCACGGGAATATATCGATATTTTATCTCGTCGAGGTGCGCGCACGTAGCCGAGGCGTGAGAGTTTGATATGCGGGGAGAAAAACGTCGATTGCGCGCCGCGCGGCGGCGATAATAAAGATGGCCGCTTGGAGAGAGCATCGCAGAGGTGGACGTTGGATATATCGAGAGACGATCGACTTTTCTCTCTCATTGGCTGCGAGAGTCTGCTCTTCTGCTGTGGAGTTTGAGGGTCGGTCTGCATTTGGGAGGGAGGTTGGTGAGGTATGGTGTGAGGGATGGTTAGGGTTGATGGTTTGGATGGGTTTGAGAGGGAGATGGTTGTTGGATTTGGTGAGGGTTTAGTTTTGATTAGTGATGGGGATTGAGAGAGAGTGGAGATGGGTGGAGGTGGTTATTGCAGAGGGAGGCCTGCATTCGAGGATCGACCAATGGCCTATGGCTCGCGATGCTCCGAAATGCGCGCTGCGGTCAAAAGCTTTTGATAGTTGGATGATGATTTTATTTTTATTTTATATTTATTATTTACGTTATTTACGGTTGAATAATATAATAGATTTTTCAGAATATAATAATTGAATTAACCGAAAACATAAAATTCGGTTCGAAACTCCAGCCTCGCGACTTTTTAAATACCTCATAGCTCGCAATTAATCATAAGCATAAAATAATTCATAAAATCTCCTCACATCATTCAAATTTCTTACAACCCAAAATCATTCCCTTTCACACCTCGACACCGTTAATATCAGCACGCGTCTCCCCATAAAAAAAAACCAACTTCTCTCTCTTTCACCCATGGGTGCACACACATCCAGAAACTCGCGCTCTCAACTTGCCCGCTCTCGCCGTAGCGCGGCGTTCTCTCATCTTTCTCTCTCCCGCGTACGTATAAACCCCAGGCGTAAACAGACCGTCCGCCATTTTCCCCCCCAATGGCCATATTACGAATCGTACATACACACCATCCACATAGAGCGCAGGCGAATACATCCCCCCTCCCCTCTCTCTCTCTCTCTCGATGCGTATACAGTACCACGATACACACACACACACACATCTCCAAGAAAAAGAGAGAGAGAGACTTGAATGTACACTTTTTTCCCCCAACGAAAGAGAGAGAGAGAGAGAGTAGCAGTAGCAGGCAGCAGCATCGCCGCGATCATCGGCCGGAGCAGAAGTGCCCGCACACTGCACAGACACAGACAGAGAGAGAGAAGCGCGTGTTTGCCCCTCTCTCTCTCTCTCTCTCGTTCATCGGAGGAAGCTGCGCGCTCTCCGAGAGAGGGTACATACATCTCGCTTGTATATATACCTACACGCGCGAACAGAGAGAGAAAGACACGGACGCACGCTGGCACCACTTTGCGCGAGAGCGCGGCTATCTCTCTACTCTCTCTCTCTCTCTCTCGCTCGCATACATATATATATATTCCCGTCCAGAGTCTACGCAGCAGCAGTCAACGTCTTCGGGAGCGCGACGTCAAAAAAAAAAAAAAAAATAGAGAGAGCGGATGCCAGCTCCGCGTGTGCAGCGTCCGCACCGAGAGTGAGTCTGCAGCGAGGCTGTGTTATAACGCCTGCACGCGCGCTCTGTCTCTCTCGCTTTTTCGGAGAGAGAGACTCTGTGTGTATATACTCTCGCGGTGGTTCCATGTGTGAGGTAGACAGAGACGGGGGTATGGACTTTTGGAGATGGCTTTGTAGGTGGTTTTCAGTGTGCTTTTTCAAGTGTGAGTCGATCAAGGTGGAAGCTTGCTGTGCTTTGTTGATGAGCGAGGTGAGGCTGGGCTGTGCGCTGGGTTAGGAGTGGGTTGTCGTTGTGCAGGATGTTGGGGTTCGACGACACAGTGGTTGTTGCTCTTCTGGGAGTGATTGCGGCGGAGTGATTGTTTGGATGTTTATTTCGTGTGGCTCATTATGTATGAGGTGTCAGATCAAATAAGTAGGTGGGCAAGTTTATGGGGGACTATGATTGCGACTGTGATTGCGCAGTGATTGTTCAGGATGGTGTGTGATGACTCAAGAGCGTTAGTAGCTGATTTTTAATGGATAAAGGATCTCTTTATTGAGTAATTTCACTTGCTCACTTAGTTTCAATCTGCTCTCAGCTGCTAAAGGGCATTATGTTTATCTGTCTACCTCCTCTCTCTTTCTCTCACTCTTTTTAACGTTTACGACCCTTGGTGGTCCATATTATACTTATTGCTTTATATTGTTACATATTAACGTTTCAAATCTAATGATTGTATTTTTTTTAGGTAAATAAATAGTGGCCATATTTGATGAATTAGTGATATAAACAAGAAACAAGAGTACTGAAGAAACTTATGTTACTATACTGAATTAGCCTTAGTATTTAACTTTAAATCAACATTTCAAATAATCCTTGCAGCTGGAGCAAATTTATTTGATAAAAGATGTTAAATCGTTGACGCATCAATGTAGCTTAAGTTGGTAAGTTTTAATATTTCACAAACAAGCTCAATAAATTAATGTTCTTCATTGCTTCTATGACTTTTCAAAACGTTTGTAAAATGAAAATTTTTTTTTAAACAATGAAATTTCATGAATCACTAGATGATTCATATATCACTAAATATTAGTACATATATATGATAATGCTATTTCATTTTGATGAATAAGTTTTAAGAATATTCAAAAAATTTATTGTTTAGAATATTTCTGTACTCGGTGGTTTAAAAATGAAACAAAACATATCTGGGTTTTTCCACAAAATATAAAATCTTTTGTTTGATAAAATTACTTAAAGTAATTAAGCAATTCCTTTAATCTCTAAAATTAAAAAAAAAAAAATTATTAATTATTACATTATTAACTAGTAACATTAATTTCTATCTATTTTTTGTAGTTTTTTAATAATAATAAATTTTTTTAGTATTTAATAAAAAATTATTTCGATTTAATTTTTAATTTTCGATTTATAATGCATATTGCTAATTGAACTTATTTTGATACAGATCTAAAACTAACGAGAAGAAGACTAAGACTACTGAACGACAGTGCTCGTTTGCAAGGCGCTCCTTAGCTAAAGTTAAAAAAAATGGACGATGAAGAGGGATCGTCGAGTTCGGGTCCTATGTCTTCGTTAAACAGCCTCTTTACCTTCACGAGTCCAGCGGTTAAGAAGCTGCTTGGCTGGAAACAGGGCGATGAGGAGGAAAAATGGGCCGAGAAGGCCGTGGACTCGCTCGTGAAGAAGCTGAAAAAGCGAAAAGGTGCCATCGAGGAGCTCGAGCGGGCGCTAAGCTGTCCCGGCACTCCCAGCAAGTGCGTCACCATACCCAGGAGTCTGGACGGCAGGCTACAGGTGTCCCATCGCAAAGGGCTGCCCCACGTTATTTATTGCAGGGTCTGGCGATGGCCGGATCTTCAGTCGCATCACGAGCTCAAGCCTCTCGAACTCTGCCAGTACCCGTTCTCGGCCAAGCAGAAGGAGGTCTGCATCAATCCGTACCATTATAAGCGAGTGGAGAGTCCGGTACTGCCGCCGGTCCTTGTGCCGAGACATTCCGAGTTCGCTCCCGGACACTCGCTCTTGCCATTCCAGCAACTTACCGAGCCCACCATGCCCCACAACGTATCGTACTCGTCCACCGGCTTCAATCCGTCTGGCACTAATGCAGGTGCGTTCATTTTTTCAATTTTTTTTTTTAAATAAGTCAAGATTTTACATTGAGAATTATAAATAAGTTAATTTATTAAAAATATTTAAAGTGTTCAATAGATTCTTTTAAGCAGGAAAGTACTATTAATATAAAAATAATAGTTTCTTTGAATAGTGTTCAATGAGTAAACGTGCAAATACTTGAATCATATCAAATGATTCATGTAACAGAGCACCTGTAAAAAACGCCTATAACGTGGGTATTACCTAGGAAAAAGTAACTCATAGATTTCATAACATAACGTATGACAATATTATTTCCATGAAAAATTAAAAATATCTAGTTTTTGCATTCAATACGTCGTTAACAATACAATAATAACCGTAACTGACACGTGTTACACGTAAATTCCGATGAGTCATTTTAATATTTACACCCCTTCTCCAAACCAAAAAACAAACACTTTCTTAATCACGGATTTCCCTTTACTTTTCAGTGGGCGCGGGTGTTAATCCGACCTCACCGATCTCATCGGTCGGCTCTGTTCCTAGTCCCGGCTCTGCCACGACCAATCCCACGAGTCCCTACGGCTCGAACGGTTTACCCGAGACTCCACCGCCGGCCTACTCGCCTCCAGAGGATGGCTCTCAGCACGGACAGTCACCGCCACCTGACTCCACAGTCAGCAGCAACAACGCCAATGCGAACGCAAGCAGCAACCCTGGCGGTGGTGGTACAGCAATGGATACCTCGGCGAGTCCCGAAGTAGCACCCGTCTGCTACCAGGAGCCGCTCTATTGGGCCTCGATAGCTTATTACGAGCTCAACTGTAGGGTGGGTGAGGTCTTTCACTGCCAGTCACATTCGGTCATCGTGGACGGTTTCACCAATCCCAGCAACAACTCGGATCGCTTCTGTCTTGGACAGTTGTCGAACGTTAATCGAAATTCCACCATTGAGAACACGAGGAGGCATATCGGCAAGGGAGTGCATCTGTATTACGTCGGTGGCGAAGTTTACGCCGAATGCCTGTCGGATTCAGCGATCTTCGTGCAGTCGAGGAATTGCAATCACCATCATGGCTTTCATCCTAGCACTGTCTGCAAGATACCGCCCGGCTGCTCGCTCAAAATCTTTAATAATCAGGAGTTCGCGCAACTGCTGTCGCAGAGCGTTAATCACGGATTCGAGGCTGTCTATGAACTTACTAAAATGTGCACAATTAGGTGAGCATGCACAATTTTCAAAGCAATTCGAGTTTTGAAGTTATTTTATTAAAGATTTTTAAAAATTACAAATGTGCATTTATTAATTTATTAATTAAATATTTACGTCTTTTAGAATGTCGTTCGTTAAAGGCTGGGGTGCCGAGTATCATCGTCAAGACGTGACCTCAACGCCCTGCTGGATAGAGACTCATCTGCACGGACCTCTTCAATGGCTGGACAAGGTCCTTACACAAATGGGCACGCCGCACAATGCTATAAGCTCGGTGTCTTAAAAATATACAAAAAACACAAAAAGCCTTTGCAGCACGCAACAACTCGACAGTGTAGATTTTTATTATTATTATTTTATTTTATTTTTTGTGACTCGCGCAATATTTTTACGAATTTTATTTTGATTATTATTATATGTTTCGAGAATGAAAGAATATGTGTATGTGTGTGAGAGAGAAAAACATTGATTTTATTTAGTATTTCTTTTATGAATTGTTGGTCTAATTTTGTTCTTCGTATATAAGCATAACGCCTTGTATACTAAGTCTGCCTCGAAGAAACTATCCGCTATTGTGTTTCGAGGCAGCGACACGGGCAGGTGCGATAATTTTATTTGAGATAAAAAAGACTCTTTTTACGAGCTTTGATCGTTCTTTCTGTTTTTTCTTTTTTTTTCGATGATTTAAACGGAGAAGGAAAAAAAGTTGAGAATAAAAGGCGGAAATAGATAGTGATATATGAATGAAAGTAGACAAGATATCTTAAAAAAAATAATAAAAAGAAATTATATTCAGCATAAAATATGAATTTTACGTAAATGTATAATTTATTGTTGTACAGTATAAGAAAAAAGTTGTTTGATACGAACAGAACGTCGATTATAATCATTGCGTGTAACAAAGAAAAAGTTAACGCTAAAAATAAAGTAATTTGATGCTCTACGTCAAAGTATGTCGAATAGTGAAAATTGATTTCGCTTGTCGCTGCCTTTTTACAACTTTTAAAGTTCAAACTTGACAATTATATAAACAAACATAAGAAAGTTGCTGAATCACCACGGATAACCTTATGCAAGGTGCCTTCTTTTGAAACAGATTTACAATAATTGATAGACGGCCTTTTTACTCAATCCTTGCAAAAGTATACTTAAAAATGAATTTTGTATGCCATATTTATGAGCATAAATTAAAAATCTCGCGGTATATATTTGCTATATAGTATATCTATAATGAATTAGCTATTTTTCGAATGGCAAAATTATTTCTTTTTTACTTTGCAAACGCGCTGCCTAAAAATGTTTTTGAAGCCAAAATAGAATGTAATTTTTCGCGAAAGGGTTTACAAAAAAGTAAATTCAAATCGTTCGAGCAAATTCTGAGATAGATGTGCGTTTGTAAGATACGACAATACTTTATTCTAAACGTAACAATTATAATATAACAGATTTAATGAAGCTACAAACTGTGTCCACAAATACATCGACGTCTATTAAGTATATAAAAATGAAAATGATGATATTAGTGAAAATACAACTAAAAAGTAATTTAAAAAACTTTAGCGAAATCCTTATTATTAAAATATCTTGCTAAGATTAAAAAATATCCAATATATCTTGCGACAAAGTTACCTAGTTAAGAAAAAGGTGAATAAATTGACGAAAGATTCAACGTAATTTTTTCAAATATACACATAATCTTGAAATTGTAAAATACAAAGGAAAAATTATGATATGAAGCCGTTAGATTGCTAGATTAACCATTCCATAACGAAAAAAAAACCTCCTACGATGTAAAATAAGTTCGCTGTCTATCGTCAAATCCATTTGAAGTCTGTGCATGTATAGTGAAAAGAAAAAGTGTTTTAAACAACACGTATGAGCGTAAAAAAGATTTACGTGGCTTAACGAAATTCAAAACTATGTCGCGTTAAATTTTTTCATCGGTGTGTGTTTAAGGTGAATTAAATAAATGCGTCCGAGGAAAAGCGCGTCGATCATTAGGAAATTAAAAATAATATATGTACATCATTATATAATAATGGGCAGTAAAAATTACATATAATGAAATTACTAAAAAACGACAATTATTTTTTTTAATAATTGTATCTTTATCAGAGGAACTATATTTTAACGTTAATTATAAGATAAAATGTGATTTCATTAACATTAATTAATTTTATCATAATATTTTATTAATTAAATCAGTCATCACTTTACTTTCGTCGATAAACTTAAAATTATTGAAAAGAACGAATTGCAATCACGAGTCTTTCATTGTAATGTTGCCCAAAAATCGGGTGGGTATCAAAAAAGCGAAAGTTCGGTTCAAATTTGTATTAAAATGTCGAATTCTTCGGAATCGAATCACGCTTTTTACAAACGACTTTTTCGACTTGGATTAGTAATTAAAATAAATCTAAATCGTCGAATGCTAAAGAAATATACATGAAATATTACCGAAATTGTTAAACTTAAATGGCTTTCAGCAGAAGAAAATTTTCTTTGCCTAAAAACTAGAAACTTTAGAAATACAAATACTAATTTCAAATACAGTTACTAAATATTGTATTTAGTATTTGTAAAGTTTCTACTTTTTAGGCAAAAAAAATTCTCTTCTGCCGAAAACCAATTGAATTTAACAATTTTGATTATATTTCATGCATTTCTATAGCATTCGACGATCCGGACATTATGGTTACTAATCTAACCAAGAGAGACTTTCAGATGCTAATCACAGATCTTAATGAAACTTTGCGATATAATTTTAGGTACCAAAATATGAACAAAGCCGGTGTTGTGTATATGAATACTCCAGTTATGAGTACCTACTTAATCATATTTTACAGAACATGTAAAAAATGAATTTCTTTCAGAAGTGTGAATTGTTTAGACTAAACAAATCCTAATAAACTCTTAGTAAATAACATAAAACTAGAGTAAACAAACTTCAATTTGTTGTTTTCAGAATCAAGAAATAATAATTAGGACCAAACTAACTTTGGTCTTAATTATTACTTCTTGATTCTGAAAAAGGCAAATTAAAGCTAGGTTTATGTAATTTTATGTTATTTACTAAATGTTTTTTACATTTTCTTTAAATTAAGACTACAAATGCTCCTAATTCGAATATTCCAAAACGTTAGACCGTACAACTGCGGCTTTATTCTTATTTTCGTACTCAAAAAAAAATTGAAAAGTTTGATCAAGATCTGCAACTCAGATCTGGAAACCTCTCCTGGTAAGTCGACAAAGTCATTCGTAGGAAGCGCGATTAGATTTTGAAAAATTCGACACTTTAATACAAATTTATACCAAACTTTCATTTTTTTATACCTGCTCCAAAAATCTTCTTGTAAATTTACAATAAGTGTAATTAATTTAAAAAAAAAAAACTAAAAAAACCTATATCAGTCGGTGGAGGAGATTAAAACTCGAATCCACCGTCATCGCAACACATAATCGATCTCGAGGGCGCTTTTCCTTCCTAGAGTTAAATATAATAAAGGAAAATTATATATCTCGAAGAGAAGAAGGATAAAGAAGTCCATTTATATTACTCGGCTAATATTGTGAATTTTAAACTTAAATAAGAAAATAAGTAAATGAATACTACAAAAAATGATGAGCAAAGTGTAAATTGTTTCCTCGGTACGTTAGTACGTACTTCAATTATGTTTACGAGAAAAAAAAAACACAAACATGTTTGCAGGTATACAAATAAATAAATGCAGAAAAAAGAAAAAAATAAAAAAAAAAAGCATAACTCAAGCGTACCGAGTTCGTACAAACACTAGAAACCAATTCTCGAAAAGACTTGTTCGTTGTAAAGTTTGTGCGTCGGGCGCGACAAAATCAATTTATAATGATATAAGAAAATTTCGGGTGCGTAGGAAAAATGAAAATTCGGTGGTCAAACTATTTACAAGAAATAAAAACACAATTATGTATAAGCTGTAGTAGAAAAGAAAGTAATGTTTACATATAGTAGAAAATATTCGAGAGAAAAAAAAAAGATGAAGAAAGAGTCGGGAGCAGCATCTTTGTCGAGAATCGCTAAAGTTTAGCGAACTGCGATGAATCCTATATCGAAAGTCTTAATTTTATAAGCGATAAAGATGGAGTTTCCTTATCATATGTGTCTACGTGCGTAATTTGTGATTCGTAAAAATGATATGTAACTACACAACAGTGAAAGAGATGTTAATGATCTTTGTGCCGATTTTATGATTTTACTGAGTAAATATTATATTGTTTTAAATGGTTACTTTAAGTGGAAAAGTATTTCTATATTACGAGTAAAATAATTATTTCAAACGTTCTGTTTATTTTTAATGGAGAATATTGAACTTGAAAATCATTTTTTTTTTATAATTTAATATCTGAATATGTGAAGTTCAGCGTTCAAGCATCTTCAATTACTTTGAAAGTATGTTTCGATTGTTTTATGTAACGTTTTTATAAAAATTGTTTTACAAAAGTAATCTAGAATATATAAGTACGTCTGTAAACTTCTAAATAGTTATAAAATTATTGTTTTTAGTTGGAAATATTTATGACAGTATACTGATATAAGACAAGTGATAATTAAGAGTAATTTTCAATCGCAATCAAACATTTGTAATTACTCTTACTTATACCTAGTTTATAAAAGTGTGGCAAAATGTTTATTTTGTAATTATTGAAAAAGTTTAAATATCATGCTCTATAGGCCTAAATTACTTCTGTAAAATGTAATTGTATGTATAAATAGTAGATGCCAAATTAAAAAGCAGTTATAAAGTACAAAAAAATCAATTTATTGGGTATGGTTTTATACACATTTCTTTTATAATTTTTTTTATAACTGAAATAACTATAATTCTTTATGAAAATCTTTAAATAGAAATAATGATATACGATAAATCTTTAAGTTAATTTTATTTCATGAAAATAAATTTTCAATCAAACTAAATGCATCTGACGATACAATTAAACTATTCAGATGGTTATATTATCGAATTAGGTAGTTGATTCTACAAATTCTGTGCTATAAGTTTTGACTTATTCTAAAATAAATACTCTTCAAACAATAATATACTATCAATAAATAAAAAATGCATACAATCGTTTCTTATTGAGATAACGTTTATTTATTTCGTTAATACTTGTATTAAGTATTAAAAAGAACAAATTTCATAAAAGTAAATCATAAAAGTATAAAAGTCTAAAAAAAAAATTTTTTTTTGCAATGAATTTAATTAAACTGTCATTAGGCAATAGAACATACTAACAGTATCAACTCAGAAGTCAATCTAATTGTGTACACCTGCACATAATAATTTATAATAAACTTTTTTCAATTCAATTACTTTTATTACAACCAATCAATTTAAAACCGGTATTTTTCGCAGTAAAGCAATCCAAAAGACCTCATCATCACCAACCACTAAAATCAAAACACCCCTCCAACCCCCCTTCCAAATCATTCACCTCACCAACCACCGCAATCGCGCCTACATTTCCAAACTACACAATAAAAAAAAAAAGCTCTCTCTCAACTAAAAAAAAAGCAGAGCTTTCCTCTCCGCAACCCAGCGCGGCGCTCTGCAGGTGTGTGCGTATATATAAGCGCCGGCCTAGAATAAACCCACGCACCGGCTGCTCTCGCGTGCTCCTCTCTTTTTGGCCCGGACGAAAACGCGCGCCGTTTCTTTTTTTGCGCTTGCGGGGCGCCCGCGCGCCTAAGTATTATATACGTAACTCTTGTGCGCGAATATATTATCGCATCGGAAGAGCGATACTAAGCTGATCTGTATATAATGTGGAAATTTGTGCGGGTGAGGTGGAGATGGTGAGTTTTTGGTTTTGTGTGGGAGAGGTTTTTTTGTTTTGGTTTTTGAGGAGAATGAGGATTTTTGAATGGAAGTAACCCTGGTAGAAAATTAACCAGTCTGGCCGGGTGTGTTATTTACATAGTTTAGCATATCAGGTCAGATTCTGGTTAATTTTTTATAAGGAAGTAGTTTATTATTTTATGAGGTTGATGAAAATTTGTAATTATATATGTCTGTAAACATTATTATTCGAATTGCTGCCATATTTTTGTGTTATTTTTTTTTTATAAATTATTTTTATTTATTTTTTAAATAATTTATTTTTTGCTAATGGATAAACGTGAGACGATTGTTCAATCAGAAGGATAATAAATACTCAGTTGACATTTTATTTGAATGATCTTTAGACCAGAGTCGATCAGATTAAACCAAAACTGATCCAGCTTAATTTATTATAAAAAATTATACGCGTATACTTTTGTGCTCTAAAAGAATTTTTCAAAATTATAATCGAATAAATAGAATTAATTACAAAGTTAATTATTCACGCAACCACTAAATATTTTTCTAATAATATTTCAAAAAAGTGCTTGAAAAAGAAAAGTGTTAGTTCGTTTTTTAAAGAATATTAATTCATCTACTGTTGTTTAGGTAAAGATAACCAATTAAGATAATCATCAATTTTAATGAGGTTTTAAACCCATGTTAAACATCGATGACTAAACTTGATTGGAAAAGTGAATAAATTTTAATCATTTTCCATACTATTTTTTTCACGTTTCAATCCTTTTAATGTATTATATCTGCAGCATTAATTAAGATTTATATAAGGAAGTACAGAGCTACTTCAAGCATTATTTTTTAATTGGAGTAAATATTTATAAAAATTAAATTGGTATTTCTAAAGTTTATCATTTTTTTTATTGAAACAAAAATCTATTTGACTGCAATGGCCTCAATCCTGAGGTCAATCCGCACAAATCGCGGATTAAAAGAGATAAATAATGATTTTGTCTTGATGAATTAACATAATTTTTAACTTTCTACAAATTTACAAATGTATTAAAGAATAATTTCGTAAATATTTATCTATTATTTACAAAAACAAATAATTCATTTAAAAAGATTATTAAACAATAATTTTATCATTTTGATTATCTGTTTATACTTTTTATAATAGTGTATTAAGTATACATTAAGGGAGTAAGTCGCGTAATAATTGTTTTTATTTCATTTTTTCAATAATTTTTCTTTTTTTTTCTAATAAAAATGCTAGCAGGGGAATAATAACTGATGACAAAGAAAAAATAGCCCAGGAGAGAAATAACAATTATTTATAATTAATTGATGTAGTTTTTTAACTTGTCCTCTAATTTTTAGATCTATTTGGAGATCAGGTACCTGCTTCATCTTAGATTTTTAATCTTATTATAATTCTTTTTTTCTTAAAATCTTTCTATCCAAGCTTATTATTTTAATTTCACGATTTTTTATATCTCTATCCTTTTTAAAATTTTCATATAATATTAATTATAATACTGATGTTTTCATGTTACACAGCTGTGCTGCAGTTCTCATTAAATTTTTTGAAATTTACATTTTTCGCAAAGCAATATGCGATTCATCGCTCCAGGCAAAACATTATTTCTTGCCCGTAGAAAATTTTCTCTTGTTTCCTTTCGTATATCTAAACCATCAATATATGTACTGCAATGAGATAAGAATTTTTATATTGTACAAATTGGCCCCGCCAATATCTTACAAATTTATCGTCCGCATACAAAAAACATGTTGATTACTATCCTGAAAATTCAGTTTCATGAGTGCGAAACAGAGCAAAAAGTTTTTAGAGTGTACTTCGAAACGCATACGTGATCTATAAGTAAATTGTGCGCGTAAAAATGTGATGACAAGTTTTATATCATAGGATAAAAGTTGCCTAAATGCATTCAAAAAAAGTTGTCCGATTGTATTTGCATATCGGAGCAATATGCAATCAGCCATGAAAAATTCATCTGAAATAACATTTACCCGCTTTATCGACAAATTTGAAGTCATCCGCCTTGAAGAATATTGACTCCTGTTCAACTTGAACTTCCTCTCCTTTAATTTTACAGATACCAATCCAAATCCATGTAAATCTTTCAATATGAAATTATATTTCGCGTATCAAATAAATAAACAAAATTATTAGCGTTATTGATCTCTTATCCTCAACAAATTCAAAAAATTACAAAACTTCAGGTTTTTCAAGATCGCGTATTAACACGTCCGTGTCCGGGTTCAACAGCAGTTGAACCAATCATGCGCGCGCGATGCACAAAGCTACAGATTTGTTCTCCAATAATTTTAAAAGGAAAAAGTAACAGCTTGTTATTAAGTCTAATTAAATTAAGTGGTCTTAACGATCACGAGTCGCGTTTATATATAAATTATGAGCATTAAAAACACGGCGTGCAGTTTCCCGCTCCAGCAAGCTTTTTAAGGCGAGGTATGACTTATCCTGTTATACCGACAGTTAGGGGATCCCACTTTTTTTATACCTTTTTAATTTTGACAAATTATCGTTACTGATAACTTTTATAGTTTTGATAAAAAGCAATATGAAACATCAGTTTAATATTTTAATCAATTATTCAATGAAAAAGCTAGATGCCTATACTAGTCGGTAACTAATAGAATTCCCACATCACCTTAATCAAACACACCAACAATTCGTACATTTCCAGAAATTCGCACGCAATCCTCAAATTTCACACGTACCCCACCTCCACCCACCTCCACATCCAAAACTAAAACACCCCCCCCCCCCTCCATAAAAATCCCCTCACCGCACCATCCTCAGAAACTGGGTCCTCACCGCACCAGCGCGAGAGACATATACCCAAGGACGACGCAAAAAAAAAAGGCAAAGTAGCGGGGATCGTCGCTCGGCGTATATACAGCTATATAGAACAGGACGCGTGTGCGCGCGCGCAGCGCCGGGCCGCCGCGCTCTGACGAATCAATATCGTGCGCGAGCGCGAGAGGCGCCCATCAGTGAGTGTGTTGCCAGCTCGCGCGTTGTTACCATACTCCACGTCTCTCTTACACGAGGACGAGCTACCCCCTTAAACAAGTTACCTTAGCTGTACGTTTTTTTTTTTTTTGTACCACAAACTGAATGTCGTTGGATGAACGTTGACGTGCGCGACGCGCTATACCGTCGAGAGGAAAAACATCGTAAGTGCGATAGGGAAGAAGGAGGAAGATGCGGAGAGAGCTGGAGACGAGGAGGAGACAGTAGGACGCAGAGGGAGAGTCGATAGTCGCACACATCCAGAGCACGGGCGCTCGTTCCAGCGCCGCCTCTCTCCAGCTTATCACATCGTTCCGAAAATGGCCAAGGTGAGAGGCTGTTCTCTTATTTTCCTCGATTCTTTATTAAGCGCTGCTTTCTCTAGAATTTCGTCAAAAGTAAGAGAGAGAAAGACTCCGCTGGCAACCGGCTCGTGTTATAATATGTCAGTGCGGCCGCGCCGACGTTGCCAACCCTCCCCCTCCCGTGCAGCTAGCCTATAGGTGCACCTGTTCCCTCGTCCACACAGTAACTCTGCATTCTCTCTCTTTCTCTCCGCGTTATGTGTGTATGTATTTTAACATGGCGAAAAAGAAATTGCCGGATGAGCGCGATGCTACGTGTGAGTGTATGTACCTATAGGTCTGTTCCTCGGTGTTGCGGACCGGATGCGGATGTGTAGTGGTTTTTGCATTGTTCACGTGCGCGATTTATGGATTTTTCGGAGGACGGAGCCGACGAATGTATATGCGAGCTGTGTGCTGTCTGTCGAGTGGTTTCGTGGATGTTTTCTTTGTTGTATGCGCTTTGGCTGGGTTTCGTAGGGTTAGGGGACGGTTCTTTCTAGGGACGTTTTCGAACGTTGATTTTGTGAGGGTAGGTTTTGGGAAGAGTGGTACGGTTAAGGATTAATTGCCAGTAGATTCTTTGAAGGGTGGATTCGTAGAAGTTTAAAGACACGAAAGGTGCGTTCCCTGTATTTTTTCCGCGCCAAACCGTAAACTTAACATCTTTTAAATGGAAAATAAAAAGTTTAAAAAACCAGACAAGAAAGGCAGTTAAACACTCATTTTAGCATCCTCTCTCCAGTTCCGTTCATTATTCACGAGGCATAATGAGCAGGCCAGACAAACGGCTATTAAAAAAACCTCAGTCCCCTTACAGTACGTTCTTTTTTTTTTCCCGATCAGTCATAACGATCGCAATTATATTAGTCGCGCAGCGATGCGCCTCTGATAATCCACTTAAAAAGAATAAACAATTCGAAAATAGACTTTCGAGCGTTAAACAACTTTTTCGCAATCACCGACGAGCCTGTAGTCGGCGCGCTAAAAGTGTTTGCAAACTTATCTTTCCCTCGTATCGAAAAAGTTTCTCAATAAGTGTACTTTTTGCCGCTAAAAGTTCTGCAGTCTGATGCCCTCGCCTCCTCGAATTGATACTACTAAATTAATAACAAAATACAATTATAAAACAATTTTCGTAGAACAATCCCTACAATTTAACCATTTCGCGAAATACGTAAAGAAACATACTATACCTTCTCTCCACCCTTCGCAATTCCATTATGCAAATGAGCCGCCGTCGCCGCATACGAATTAAAATCGTTACCCCGTAAACAGCCTAAATCCTGCCTGTATATACCCTCGCGCTTATCACCAGCCCTCGAGGCCAGAGCGCTTTAAAATAGAGCGCGCCTGGTCAGCCCTCCGCTGATGACTCAGACGAAATTTCGCCGGAGGAATTCCCCGTATACATCCATAGTATACACGTATATACATTGCTGAGGGGTTGCTGCGCTACGATTAGGATCGAGGGTTGGCGAACTGCGCAGCAAGGAAAGCAGCTCTATACTTACGAGCAACTATGGGGTTCTTTTTCTAGGGCGTAAGTGTGTAACGTATTGTAGCGTTTTATGGAAGGTGGGAAAGTGAACGTGGGAGGTGTGGGATTTTCGGGCTGTTTTTGATAGGATATGGACCGTGGGTGTGAGGATGGATCTGATATGTTTTAGGGGTGTATTGGAGATTGGCTTGGGATAGTGCTTTTTAGAGTCGATTCTTTTGTTGTGATAGTGAGGATGATTGCTTAGGGAATGGGTGGGATGAAGATTGGATTTTATTATGTACTTTTCGTTTGAATTTTTCGTGCCGGTGAATATTGGTATGATAATATTTTGGAGCTAAAAGTAGTTTTATCAGTGTAGTGTCAGGACGAGAGTTTACCTATTGAAGCGAGAAATGCATAAATTCTGCGTCAATATTTTGACTCCGGAATTTTGGCTCTTAGTGCCGTCACGTACATATATAGCTCAGACCGTCGCTATTCCATCGATAATTTTTCTGACCTTGGACGTATTCGGCAAAATTTATTGAATTATTTTCTTTATAAAAAAATGGTTTTGTATTTATGCAACTTTTACTCCGTTTTAATATTTTTCATTAAGCTGACTCTTACTTAACAACAATTACATTTTCAGCATCCTTTACTTAAACAAACCCAGTCGACCAAAAACTCAGCCTCTTAACCACTCTCCTATCCACCTAAATCACCAGACCCACTGCCAAACAGCCGCGACGTTAATTCCGTTAATTTTGGATCGGCGAAAGCGATATTCGCAGCCGGCACGTATAGAGGATCTATAAAACAGAAACTGAAATTAGTCGCGTCGGTGTATACGCGAGGGAGCCGGCATATTTTATTTTTAGCTTGTTTACGTCGTCC
Organism: Eupelmus urozonus; assembly: GCA_900480035.1. Classification (NCBI taxonomy): domain Eukaryota; kingdom Metazoa; phylum Arthropoda; class Insecta; order Hymenoptera; family Eupelmidae; genus Eupelmus; species Eupelmus urozonus. The sequence continues at coordinate 30,716 of UELX01002056.1, forward strand.
ACCTTTTGCCAATGAGACACATTCGCTCTTGCTTTCAGCGAGCCGTTGAACCACCGCCGACGCCGACAAAAATAAAGTTTTCAATAAAACATTCATCCCCCCTCTCCGCTCTTCAATTTTCATTACACAAGCGAACTCAGTTCGAATGCGTGCGCTATCTCATTTACCAGCTAGCTCCTTAATTAAGCGCGCAATAAACAGAAATAAAAGTGAAAGCGTGAAAATTCGCGAATACAATTTTCCCTCGGCGAAAACGTCTTCTCACACATGCGCTCTTTATCTTCCCGTTATAGCCAACTGCGGGCGCGCAGTCTGGGACCTTGAAAAGTACAGAATGGAAGTGCATGCGTTACCGCGCTGCGAAAATCAATGTTCATTCAGCGGAGAATCTCCAGAGTCGGATGCCAAAAATTTCTATCGCGCAAACTGCGACGTTAAGCGCCGGCTGAGATGAGGAATACACACTGGCTTTTTGGTGATTCGGGACAAAGAGCGTGAAGAATGGGGGATTTCCGCTTTGTCAGCGTGTTTGGCGCTTCTATTTACGTGTGTATGGGGGAGCTTGGAAAAAGTGCGGCTTTACTTTGTCGTGACGAGATTACGAGTCCTTTGTTTATCGCGGCTCCTTCGGCCTTTTAATTTGATGCCTTTTGTCACTCTCGTTGATTACTGCCGCGCTGTGGTAAACAATTTTTGTATTATTTGCGTATTTAACATGAAATAAACGTCGGAATTAATACTATAACCGCATCGCAGCTACTCTGACACATTAATTCTCCGAGCGATCGCTGTAAAATGTATCACTCCAATCATCGCCGGGCACAAAAAACTCTACCGTTAATTCATCGCTACACAACCTTCCACTTACACGCGCGCATCAATCAATCAATCCCGGCTCCTGCAACGGCACCTCGATAATCCGCCGGATTTTTCAGCCTCGATCCCATCCACCACATTCCGATCCTCGCCCATACACGAAGTAAAAAAAAAAGAAGCACATCCACCCAGACTCGCCGGATGCTCGCTTAGAGTGCGAAAATCGCCGATTTCTCGCTCTGCTCTTCCATGACGATGAACTCCTATATACTTGTATAGTCGCTGCTTCGTTTTTTTTATCTCTAGTGCGTGCGTTTTTCCTTTTTCTTCGATTCTCAGAGCCGGCCGCTTTCCAAAGCCGAGTCGGTCTCGCAGAATCGAGACATTAGTGAGAGTTAACTAGCCTTTGTGCGATTACTTACCGAGCGCTCGCTAAGAGAGTTCATTGAATTGTGCGGGTATGTACGCGAGTGTACTTACGGTCGCGCGAGCGTTTTTGTTTTCCCTTTTTTTTGCGCGACGTGCGTGCGGCTGTAGAGCGGTTTTTTCCCCCCGAGCGAGATCGTTCGGTTAGAAAGTTTGCTCTTTAATTGGATTGATTTAGGATGATTAGGGCCTTAATTGTCGAGGGAAAAGTGCAAGGTGGGTGGATGAATTAAGTGCATGCAAAGTTAAGGTGATGTATATGCAGTCGATGAAGTCTCGGAGGATTTTGTTGAAACTTGTAAAAATTTATGAAACTCCGATAGATAGTTGGTCTTGAAAATCGCTTATTTTTACAGGTTTAATCCTACGGATATATAACCTTCAAAAAAAGGAATCTCCTGTGGATTAAAAGAATTCTCGGATGTCAGTTATTTTAAGATAATCATAAGTAACTCGGGAGCAGAGATAAGCTTTTGTGTGCATCTCGTATAATACGGGACTAATCCTTGCAGCGAGCTGGCTCGCGCTGCGTCAAGGAGCTATTTTTACTGGAGCTGTGCTGTATAGTTCTTGCATCGAGAAGACTTTTTTCTCGAGTCTGTAATCGCCTTGTGACCACTTGTCAAAACAGAAATCAATAGGTTTTACTGCATGGATTATGTATTTTACAGTCGGGTTGTTTTATCGTTTTGGTATTGTTTGAATTATCTTGTTCACTGATCTCACATAAAATGGACAATAACTGGATGTTTTATTAACCTGATTTTACATATCTAACCGAAAGACACTTTTCATGTGGACATTTGCAGCCAGTTACATGATCGTTGAATATACACTGATATCGTCATTTTAACCTCAATTTTTATGTTTAAGATACTGTAACTTTTCTAGTCGATCGATACTTGAGTATCTTTTGGTATGTCATTCCCATGCGATTTTATAGTACACAATATATACCAGTACTCGATATATTCATCGCTCTAGTTTTTTTGGTCGATTTTTCATGTTTTATTCAAATAAACATTAGCAAAACTAATGGAGCCTGATTATGAGAGAAAAAAAAATTTCCATTATATTTTGTACCTGCAGTCCAAGTACTCAAAGCGATGCATTTGTCTCTTCTGTTAAACATTTCTTGACAAGCTCTATCTGACACCGGTGACAGATAAACAGCCGTGCTATTTATCTGATGAGCATTTCATACATAGCTCATGGTGTGGCATCGATTTTGATGTTACAGATAGCATCTGCGATGACATCGAAAGATAGACGTCATTATTGTCAGCCGCCGAATTTGTCTTAATAACCATAGAAAATTACACCTTATCATTCACAGAAACAAGCACTTCCATCAATAATGCATTAGTCCCATCCTACAAATATCACACACACTAATTCAACAATCACCAAAAGCCAACCAGAGTCTCTCCACTCTCTCAAACAAAAAACATAACAAACCCATCGGAAGCAACCAAAAATTCAAAAGAGAGCCGGCAGAGTAGAAAACAGCCGCTCGTTTGCCACCTGCGTGACTTTGAAAACTGCACACGCACCCGTTCCCCTTTCAGACAGCGCTGGAGCCTTGAAAGAGCAAAACGGACACAGGAGCCTTTTCGCACTCAGCGACCCGTGATTCCGCGACTCCATCTCTCTCTCCGGCAAACCGCGACGCCCCTCGGCCCTTTTTCTTTCGCGTGTATATCTCGCGCAATCCTTTCGTCAAGCCCGAAAAATTTTCTCCTCGTCCGGTGTTAAATCGTTTCTTTTTTTCGCGTGAAGAGGAGGACGTGACGCTGGGCTTTGATTATTGGGTGACGCAAGGGTGGAGTGCTGGGATGGCTGATTTTTGTTTGTGCGAGGGATTTTTTTTTATGGGGCTTCTTGTGGTGGGTTGGAGAGGTGGTTTGAGGTCGTTGACTCTCTGTGCGTAGTGTTGATGGTAATGATTTTGATTTTGAAAATTTCGGTGTTTCAAGGTTGTTTGTTACGGGCTGTTAATGTTTTATTAATGGTTTGTTTTAAGTGTTCGGATAATATTTTGTCAAGTCTATTTAGTACTAGTCATCAAAACAGAATGAGAATACGGTGTAAAAATAAATTCGAACTGAGACTAATTATTTCTAGCTACTGTATTAATTTTAAACGAAAAAAAAAACAGCTATTATTCACGTGCTAGAGTCGTAAATTATTTCTTTGCTCAAGCCGCTTTTGCTGATAAGACGAAAAAAAGTACGCTTTTTAAAGTTTACATTTTACCTAACAGCGTGCTAGTTTCAAAGTGTAAACTCTGTTTTTTTTTATGTCTGGAAAAATGTCCGTGGATCTATATTTTGAAGAATGATTCAAGTCAACATTAAAACTTTTATAGGCATTATGTGACAACGGAAGCAAAAATCTGGAACTGCTTTAAAAATTATGAGGTATTAAACCTAATGTACAAATTAAAAATACATAGTACAATTTCGGTCTATTACATCATCAAAATAATACCAAGGTACAATGAACATAATGTTGAGAAAATGTTTTTTAAAACAATAGCTTTAACACACTACAATTAAAATCGGTTACGTCAACAACTTAAAAAGACGACTTCACACATTACAAATAAAAGCCACATTTTCTCTTAAAACTTTTCCTCGTTTTTCAATTACACTAACTCTATTAGCATTGCAAAACTCCATTTTTACAACTCAACATTATCCAATCCTCTCAAGAACCATCCTCGCAGAAAAACTCCGATAACCGCACTTCTCCAACTCCGCGTCTGCACAGCTACAACAAATGCAACGAGATAAGCCTCGTGCAAAATAAAAATTCACAAGCCGGTTTCCAAGCGTCGTTGGATAACGCCGCGATAGAAAAACCTCAATCTATCATCCGCTGCCTTTAAAACTCGCCAGCTGTATTCGTGTCGCGCTATCAATCAAGGCCAAATGCTAACGCTATGTTAATCAGCATCGAAAAATTGCGGATCAATAAGCGCACGCGTCCGCGAATTAATAAACTGCACAATACAATTTCGCGAAAATTTTTAAACAAGCAACTCGGCCGAACTTGACCTTTCCTCGATATTGTTATTTATTGCGATAAAAGCGAGTAGTTTCAGTAAATTTAGATATTAACGGGATGTGAAAGGGTGGGGTAGAAATCTGCACAAAATATTTTACGGGAACCCAAAAATTAGGTTGTAAAAT
>UELX01002057.1:0-35147 GCA_900480035.1 Eupelmus urozonus
AGCTAGAAAGAACTAATCCATTTAATTACACACCGATTAATTGATAAATTCTAATCAACCCAATACAATTATTCAACCAGCGTTTTAAATTCAATTAAAACCCAACTCAATCAGATCTCCAACCCGACACCAAACCTAACTAATCCAACCAACCATTCTCCATTAAACCAATAAAAACCCACCAACCCCTCCACCCCAACTAACCCCAAAACATAAACTAATCACCCCCACCACCAAAGCTCCTTAATCAAAACAATACAACCCACCTCATTCCACTTCCTCATCACAAGCAGCTCTCTATTCTCGAAAGGCCGATACTCTCTCCTCTTTATCGGCGCTCGGCTCGGCGCTGCGGCGCGGCCTTGGCTGAACTTGACCTTGTTTTATTTCAGGCGCCCCCGCGCGCGCGCACGTAATGTCGCGCCGCCAAGTGAAAGAAAGAGAGAGTGCAGAGCATGTATGTGTGCGTGTCTAAAGAAAGCCGTGTGTCCTACGCGCGCCCGCTGAAGGCGCCGGGTTAAACCACGAAACTACGTAGTTTCGCTTTTTTTATCGGTTGACTTTGGCGCGATGAGAATGAATTGTATAAATGAGCGGGTGGATCGTGGGAGGTAGGTGTGATGTTTTTTGAGGAGGGGATTGTTTGTTTCTTTTGTTGAGATTAGCGATAGTTGCGGAGGCTTATCGGATGATGACGAGATCGATGCGTAAGAGATAGAGCGTCGTGTTTGGTCTGTATTGACCGGAAATCAGAAATTCTTGGGCTGATTGTATATCAGTTTGTGTTGTGGACATTTTTGCAGATGAGGAGATTATGTCGAGAAGCTCGGTGAGCTTGTTTTATCAAATACTCGATTCATTCATCTGTTACGACGCCTTCTATATCTATACAATTGTTTTGAAATTTCGCGTATTTCGCTGAATGCACGAGAGTTTCTTTGATTATGAAATTGTTTTAATTGATAATTTGTATGCTAAATTGGTATATCGTGAAATAAATTTGTGGCGCTGAATGAATCAGTAACTATTGTTAGATTAAAGAATAGAGACTTTTGTAAAAGTAAAAGTATGTAGTGGAGTTTCGGCGCTTTAGGCATGTTTACTATCTTTTCATTTATTTTACATATAATATTATAACTTATTTATTTTAATAAGTATAAAAATATAAAGATAAATATTTTATGGCCTTGCGATTAATTAGATAGAATTGAAAATGTAAACATGTACCAATTTTTACTTCACAAATTTCATTTAAATGAAATAATTACACACGTGTAAACATCTCATCAATTTTGCAATGTCATCAATTATAAATTTTAGATTAAACATTATCAATCAACCGCAAATCTCTTATCAATCAATCTCAAGCCATTATCCTAATCAAACCAAAGCTTCAATCAATGAATCCGCACAACATTCCTCCCAACTGTTCCAAAAACAGTCACTCCCAACAAAATCTATTCTCACTCGCGCTCGTAAATAGACCCCAAACTTAGAAAATCGCTTCGCGGACCGGAAAACTTGCGCCAGGTTGGACGGCTCTCGGAAATTCCAACCCTATGACTCGCGCACGCGACCGGAACTCTATATATGTATTGGCTATGTTGGGATAAACGTAATTTTCCTGGCGCGAGCGATCAGCCTGCTTGTTTATTTGTACGCGATATTTCGAAAGTGTGGATATAGGTGAGATAGTTTGTTGGTGGTGGTTGGTGGAATGGAATTTTGGATTTTGAGAGTTTGGGATAAGCTGATTGTTTTTGATGTTAACAGAAATTTACCCAGTAATTTTAGTGATTTCTTATGCAATTGGTTTAAATTTTCTAAAAATTCAGTAGTTTATTAATTTTTAAAACAAGTAGAATTAAAAAAAAAACAATAATCAAAATCTCATAAGTCTGGCACAATATTTGCGTGTTAGTAAATCCACTACGACTAAATCAACAAAGCGCCTTTATAAATCCAAAGCCAACAATGGCGATAAAAGAGTGATAAAAAAGCCGGCAAATCGTCGCGTGACCGCCAGTGTGTACCTAAACTGTCTATACACGTGTTGTCGATTCAGTCCACGACAACAAAACGTGAAAAAAGCTGCTGTCACCGACGGCACTTACGTTAAAAGGCTGATGCCTATTATGTTGTTTTGCTTAGTATAGCTTTTTTATATTGTATTATCTGTTTTTTAGACTATTAAAATAATAATAAAAAAGTTACAGGGGAGGGGATAAAAAAGCGAAATCGCCGTAATTGCCTTACATTAACAAATCGCCTGTCATATTTGTTGCTATCATTGTTTCCTTATCACAGATACTTTTTTAAGTTAGTGAGATTGAAAAAAAATCATAGTATTTGAAACTATTCAAAAAATTGTTTTACACCGATATAATTGCAATACTTTTTCCGACAAATAAAAGGTAAATTATTTTTTTCTTTTAACGTTTCACCCACTAATCTATCCTATACTTCTAATAGCACAAAATAAAGAAACACAAAACAACAAGCTCTATCCTTTCCGAACCAGCCCCAAAAACCAAAAAAGCTCCACGAAAAAGCCACCCCTGGCCCCACCTGTCGCCGGCTCGTCCCAACTACATGCACTCCCAACAATGCACACACGTGCTCTCTCAAAACGCCGCTTCTCCCGCTCGTTCCCGCTAACGTCACACACAATGAACGAACGCGCGCTACATACCTACACTTCTCTCTCTCTCTCTCTCTATCTCCGTCTCTCTGATGCAACTGCGTAGCAGGCGTCGGGACGCCGGCTCGGTCGATGTCAAGGCCAAGGTCGTGGCCACCCGCTCTTTCTCACTCTGACGCGCGCGCAAGCCGCGCTATATGCGTGTGCCGACTGTATGTGCGTATAGAGTTGCGCGAGCTTTTCCAACTGCAGTTCGAACGTGAAGCTCGGATGTAATTTTGGCAAGCGCGCGATCGGAGCTTTTTGAGCGTATAGGTGAGAGCGGGGTGATTGTGGGTATTTTGGTGGTTGTGGTGTGTGTGTGGGAAGGTTTGGATGATGGGATTGGAGTGGGTGATGAAAGGATAAGGGGGTTTGATTTTATGATTAATTAAATTAGGCAGTAGATTTTTTTCTGCTTTTAATTTGGGCTGGATATAATTTGGGTAGCGTTTTCTGCTTTTAATTTGCGCTGGATGCTGATGTAAGGGCAAATAGAATGATACGATGTTGATTGGGAAAACTCATTAGAAACAATGCTGGCTAATAAGAGGTAGATGGGGAAGAGAACTTTGCAAATTTGCTTTACGATTCTTTTTGCAATTTTTCCACTTGAATATGTACTTTACGTAAGTGAATTTAGATGTTTCAAATGACGTCTACTTCTGCAAAAAAGAGTTACCTAACGTTGACTCAAGAGAATTCAAACATTTTTGTTGTACGTACATCGATATTTCGAAATTACGAAATAACGAAAAAATTACGAAACCATTGTTCAACAATCCAACGAGGATGGAAACCAAACAATACTAATCCCTTAAAAAATTATCAGCTATATCGTTGTCAATTACTTACTACATTATCACTATAATCTAAACTGTACTCTGACATTTTGGTTTTTTTAATCGTAAAGCTAGTAACGCGCATGCATTGTTACGCAATACCGCAAAGTCAGCTGTCAAACCTCACTCTCAGTAAAAAAGCAATTATCCTAAGATATACCTATCGTATTAGCAGGCTGCACGATCAAATTCCAAAGCTTATCGGATCAAAGGAATCTCACGCTTTAAACAATTCGAAGCGCACGCGAACATGTTTTAGCAAAAAACGGGTGACAAGTGCAGAGTGTCAAAAGCGCCATCACCGCGCGTACGCTTAATTTAATCAGACTTTTTTGTTTTCGCACCACGTACGCTCGTACCCGAGCTTTTGTAAAGGATATCGTAACAAACGATCGCTTCAATCTTTCGCGAATATTTTGAATTTCAAACGCGCACTTACTTAGTGTCACGTGGAGTCGAGCTCGCGACTTTGAAAAATCTACTATCGTGGTTTTTGTCTTGTTAAGTGTTCGATGGATAATGATTTAATGGAATTCCATGAAATTTTCTCAATTATGAGCTTTTACTGTATTAGATTACAAATTTGACAAATTAGTAGTAATATCCGGAAGGCTGACTATGTTAAGCCGTTACTACTGAATTTATGTTGATGTATAATCCTATATTGAATAAAATTTGCATATTTTTTTAATTATTTTGAAAAAATTATTTTCAATAACAATCAATTTCACAGCGGATTTTTAATAATAAAAAATATTAAAACGCTAGTTTTTATTCTAATTTTTAAGAAAATAAAATATTTGTTGTAATATGAATTTGATTTATTTTATATAAACATACTTAAAATGTATTCTCATTAAAAAAGACTTTTATGAGATTGGAAAGTAAAACATAAGTCAATTTGTAAAAGTTATTCGTTTACTTATCTAACGAAATGATGTACAATATATCCCATGAGAATCTCGTCTCATGAATGATAATTTTTAATAAAAAATGATTTCGGTAGTTCATTAACGATATATAGATTATATTTACAAACTTATACTAGAACATGAATAGGTGAAAAAGTCCTTTAACAAATTAACAATCATTATTTCGCTTTCTTGCCTCTAGCCTTCCCTCTCGGAGGTTTGCCACCTTTGCCACCTTTACCACCTTTGCCACCTTTGCTCTTTTTGCCGCGACCCTTCGTCTTTTCCTTGGCTTTTTGAGCTCGTAAGTCTTTCTTCAATCGTGGATCAACGACTTTGTAATGTCCCTTAACACCATTAGGTCTGGACATCCGTTTCGCTGCCATATGTTTTTTCGCTACGACATACGTTACTTCCTTCTTCGGTTCTTTCGTTGCTTTTTTGTAAATACTGAAATAAATATATGGTTTTAATACAAAATTCACACTAATTCAAATAAAAAGAATGATTTGAATTTGAAAATGTAAAAAAGTTTGAAAAAAATATTTGTTTTTGTAATAAAAATTAATTAAAGGCATTTTAAAAATTTTTTATATTATTCAATAATTATGCTTGTTTAAATGTTTTAAAAATTTTATATACTTTTCTTTTAATTAGTAGACAGAATTTATGAATTTAAAATGCAGTGTTTTTTATACGTTTACAATGGTATTTATAACTTTTTAATCCCGAAAAAATAATACCATTCATTTTATCCTCAAAAAAGATAAAATGATCATCGCAAAAGTAATACTTACGATTTCACTTGCTTCGCCTTTTCTCTATCACTAATCTCAGTATTGTCCATTATGTTTTCTACCCTTTTCTTTGCTGTTTCCAATTTTCGTAAGGCTCGCTTCTTCTTTCTTGCCTTTGCTTCCATTGCTTTTTTATTCAGGGGTTTTGCATTTATATCCTGAACTCGTTTCTTAAAATCTTCAACCATTTCTTTTGGAACCGGTACTTCTTTTTGCATGTGTTTCTTTTCGTCTTCAATAAACCAATCTGGTAAATGTTCATCATTAAATGCAAATCTATTCCAAGCTCCATCTACTATGTCTCTGCGGGCTTTCTTACTTTGAGCCATCAAAGATCCAAGAGCTAAATCTTGTTCTGTTAACTTTCGCCTTTTTAGTTTGTTTAGTGCTATAAAACAATTTATAATAAAGCATGTTAGTATACAAGTAATTTCTCTCAAATTTTTTATATATGAACTTATTTATATAATTAAATAAATATAATAATGAATTTCTAAAAGTAGAAGAAACTTACGCTTATCTTTTGATACTACTTCAAATCCATCTTTTCCTCCTACTTTTTTAGATTGTTTTTCAGATGCTATAACTTTATCTGCATTATAATCTGAATCTGAGCTATAATCAGAATCGTTCTCGTCATCATCGTCACTTTCTTTTGAATTTTCTTTATCATCCTCACCAATAATTTTACCTCCTGTTTTCCGATAAACATCAACCATTTTATCAATTTCTAAATCCTCAATTGTGTCATCTTCTATTGTTTTGAAAATATCTCTGTCAAACCATAATTGCGCTTTAGTTTCTTTCTTTGATTTTTTATCTCTATAATCTAAATCTGTAATCAGAGGATTTTCAACATCACTAAATTTCACCTTCTTTGGACGTGGATTAAGAATTTTCTCTTCAGATTCACTAAGATCTGATTCAGACTTATCACTTGAACTATCATCCTCAAATTCCAGTTGACGTATTTTTTCATTTTTTTCATTTTCTTCTGGTTCACCAAGATTTAATCCAGACTTAATACTGTCATCATCGTCATCATTATCATCATCATCCTCAAATTCTAAATCACTCTCTTCATCTTTATAAAACAAAGCTTTGCTATCCAAGTGACCTGTATCTTTTTCATACCTTACTATTTTAGGCTTTTTTTCTTGATCTGACTCTTCCTCACTCTCGGCAAGAATATCTGGACTTTGATCTGTAATTTGTTTGAGATGATCATGAGTTTTAATTTGCTTTAATGAAAACATGTCATCACATTCCATTACAGGGCCTTGATCTCCTTTATGAACCATTTTTAGGTTCAACTTTTCATTTAATTTTTGTCTTTCCTTATTCAGCTTTTTTCTCTTTCTTCTCAGTTCTCTTGCTTTCTCTTCTTTTAAATTTTCAATATCTTTAGTTATCTGTTCATCTTCTAAATCTTCTAGTTCCTCTAAAGTTTTTGGTCTTTCCTCTTCTTTCTTTTCAGAACTATCTTCATCTTTTTCTTCTTTCTCATCAAATTCGTCTTTCATAGCTTTGTGCCAATTTATAAGCAAACGCAGTTCTTTTCTACCTAAGACTTTGATATCTTTACAGCACTCAATAATTTCTTTACTAGTTTTCTTGTGCTTTAATATTCGTTCATCATCTATGGCAATTTCTGACGTATTTTGCAAAGCTTCGACAGCAGTGTCTTTTGCAATAAAATCTTTGACAGATACCTTATGATATAAGGTATAGTCATTTTCTGGATATCCTATAGCTTTGGCTTTTTTCTGCTTTTCAGGATTATACACATTTAATTTATTTTGTGGTTCCAGATCTAATTCTGCAAACACATGTTTGGCATCTAACAATTTTGGATCTACTTTGGCAGGTGCAATATATTTTTCACAAACAACAAATATTTCAGCAGATTCAGCACGGGATGCTTGAGGCTTAGTTGCATGTACCTAAACAAAATTTAAAAGTTTTTGTTAAAACTCATGTAAAGAATACAATGTATGCATTGAATATTATAAAATTATTCAAAATCTATGCACAAATAGATTAACATGTTTTTAAATATTTATAAATCTAAAAACTCCATACCTTTTTAAACAGTTGTTTAAACACGTGCATCAAAGGAAGATAATCCTTGGATCTGAATACTTTAGTGACAAACCATCCTCCTTTTCTTAAAAATTGTGTCGCCAGTTTTAAGGCTGAGAGAGTCAAAGTAGCCTGCTGGTATGCATCAAGCAACCAATTTTTACCAACATTAGGAGCACCATCGTTAAGAACTATATCGGCTTTCCAAGTTTTCAGTTCTCTGCTTAGCTCCACTCGACACTTGTCTGTTGTAATATCTCCAATAATACTTATACATCCAGGAATTGGTTTGATAGGGAACAAGTCTACTCCGACAATTATAGAAGACACTGCCATGTTTTCGTGAGCTACTTGCATCCATCCTCCTGGAGCTGCGCACAAGTCTATGCATACTCGTGATCTTTGTAGAAACCCAAATTTGCGATTTAACTGAATTAACTTGAAGGCAGCACGAGATCGGTATCCTGTCATAAAAAAATAATAAATTGATATTAAATTAAAATTTTTTCTTCAATTGCCATACCTCTATCAAAGATAAAATATGTATACTGAAATATTGCTTACCTGTCTCTTTGGCTAAGTGATAATACCTATCACGCCGCTGTTTTCCAATTTTGGCCTTTTTACCCATTTTTCACTGCTGTTTTTAATAAACTAACTACCAAAAATTAATAATCCACGCTGCCTTCTGCGGCAGCATGTAAACACGTGCGGCAATACACGTGGAAGAGGTTATGTTCTACACGACGCCATCTGTCGACTACTCACGGGACTAGTAATCCTAGTTACTTTACTATTCGCTAGTTTCTAGTTTTATCATTATATTTTATTTTTCACGGCACGAAATAGTTCTAGGATGAAGAAAAGTACCTGTAATCTGTATTTGAATTCTAATTTTAATAATGAAATATTTCAAAAATATTAAAAAATAAGACAGTTAAAAAATAATACATTATTTTCATGAAAAAACTAGGAGTTGCTCCGCTATCACTCAAATCATTTAAATCAGCCATTATCATTTCTCTCCAATACTCCAAAACAAAAAACACCCCTCAACCCACGCCATCTTTCACATCGACCAAACAAAGTCACCATCTCAATTACCAACCGCCAAACCACCCCCGCCGAAACTATCGATTTCCCTAACTTACCAACCCGCACGGCGCACCCAATCCCACGCAAAACCGAATCTATCGCAATCAAACCACCGCAATCGTCCTCTATATTCCTCGAAAATCTCCAAACCTTTCCCCATTCGTCACCGCGAATCGCACCGCTCTCTTCTCCCAATCAAAAATCCCAAGGTCCCGCGCGGCGCTCTCAGCTCAGGTTAGCTCCCTATATTTTTCCACTTTTTTTCAGCCCAGCGTTGGCTGCCCTCGCGATCCCCCCCACCCTCTGCCAGCCCGAAAATCCAAAATGGCGTGAATCGGTATCCTCGTCACACCGCGCCGCATTAATTTGTTTATGTATCGCGAGTCTGCGATATATTGCGCGCAGTCGCGTCCCCTTAAACTCGGCCGCTGCTCAACAAACGACGAAACTATGCCCGCAGCTACGTAGCCAAGTCGCGCGCGCCACATGATTCGTCAGTAAACTCGGGCCAGCCCGCGACGTTCTATGCTGTGTATATATATCCCGCCAAGGATTCGCTCTGCATTCATCTAGCTCTCTCTCTCTCTTTCTCTATCTGCTCGCAGGTGTGTGATTTCACCGAGGTGTGATGGAGCTGTTGTGGCTGAGGTATTTGTCGTAGTAGTGATTTTGAGAAGACTGAGAAGCCAGAGAAGGTAACGTTATGTCGGCTACGCCGTCGGAAGTCAGGGGCCGTGGCAGGCCGCCTAAGCTGAGGACGGTGTGCACCTGGTGCGGCGAGACTAAGCTGCCTCTCAAGTATGTTCTGCCCACTCAGCACGGAAAGAAGGAGTTCTGCTGCGAGACCTGCCTGGCTGAGTTTCGCAAGGCCTACGTCAGGGGTGCCTGTGTGCAGTGCGACAATGTCATCAGGGGTCCTCCAGTTAGGTTGGAGCAGAGGAACGAGCCTCCCAAGGACTTTTGCTCGTCGGTTTGTCTGAACAAACATCAGAAGAAGGAGGTCCAGGAGGATACCAAAAAGATCAGCGAGGAGCAGCCTCTGCTGGCCACGTCCCCCGTGCCAAACTCTAATAAGCAGTCCAATGTCAATTCGGCGTCCACGTCGGCTGGCAATTTTCAGTATGAGACTTATCAAACGTTTGATTGGAATCTATATTTGAAGGAGACAAATAGCACCTCTGCGCCTATAGAATGTTTCAAGCAGCACGAGGAGCCTCCAACAAACGAATTCCAAATAGGAATGAAACTGGAAGCGTTGGATCCTCGTAATGTGACTTCAACTTGTATTGCAACTGTTGTTGGGATTCATGGTCCACGACTTAGATTAAGATTAGATGGTTCTGATAATAAAAATGATTTTTGGCGTTTAGTAGATAGCAACGAAATTCACCCGATAGGTCACTGTGAGAAGTCTGGTGGTATGTTGCAGCCTCCACTTGGCTTTAGAATGAATGCTTCTAGTTGGCCAATGTTTTTACTGAAGACTTTAAATGGAGCTGAGATGGCTCCAGCGAAAGTATTTAAGCATGAACCGAAAACTCCTCGTAGTAATATGTTTGAAGTGGGACAGAAATTGGAGGCCATAGACAAAAAGAATCCTCAGTTGATATGCACCGCAACTGTTGGCGCTGTGAAAGATGACATGATACACATAACATTTGATGGATGGAAGGGAGCATTTGATTATTGGTGCAGGTATGATTCCAGAGACATTTTTCCAGCTGGATGGTGTTCAAAAAGCGGACACCCTCTGCAACCACCAAGACAAAAATCTACAGGGCCTAATCGTTTCAAGTCAAGAACAAGCAATGTACTTCCAGTGATGGCTGTATCTGGAAGTGGGAGTGGAAGAGAACCAGCTGTAGCCTTAGTGAGTCCAGCTGGTTCGAGCGCACCACCTCAACCAGCAACAGAGCCTGATACGAGTACAACTAGTAATAAAACAGTATCCATTGAGAATATCAATTTTTATGTTAACCACAATTGTTCATGTGGTCCATACTTTGATCCAAGAAAAGTAAAGGCATTGCCAGCTCAATTCAGTGGTCAAGCTCAGTCAGTCATTAAAGATGTTTTCCAAGCATTTTTGATGGCAGCCATTAGTCCACGGCAAATATTGAGTTTATTCAAACGTGGTGAAGGTGAAAGTATTACATTGACAATTGAGAGTAAGCCAACTACTGTGGTATTGCCGGTGTTTATGGAAGAGGAAGATGTGTATGTGTATATGAGAAGGCAGTTAGAGGATCTGTGTGCTTGTGAACATATGCTATCAAAAAGAAAAGAAACTTGTAAAAAGTGCCCTGTTGGACAACAAAATTATGTGAATAGAGAAGAGTTGAGTAATGGAACAGCTGAAAAAAGAAGATGGTCATCGGAGAATCAAGAGAATCCAACAACTACGCAGCAACCCCAAGTACAAAAAAATCCAGAGCCACCTGTGGTTCAACATCCTACAGTGGAAGCTACACCGGCTAAACAGCCAAAAAAGTCTCTTCCAGAATTTGAAGCAGCAACATCAACAACTCAAAATGAAAATCCAATACAACGAGTACAGTCAGTTGAACCTGCTGAATGGACTATCGAAGATGTGATACAATATATAGCTATGACTGATCCAGCATTAGAGCAACATGCTGATCTTTTTAGAAAGCATGAAATTGATGGAAAGGCATTACTACTTCTGAACTCTGATATGATGATGAAGTACATGGGATTGAAGCTTGGACCAGCACTGAAAATTTGTAACTTGGTTAATCGTATTAAGGGTAGACGGCATTTATTACTGTGATTATCTCATTCGCACATAAAATTGTAAATCTACCGAGACCTGCGTATTTTTGTGCAACGTACCATATTTTGTTTACTTTCTCAGTTATAGTAGGAAAATGTACAGTAAATATCATCAGAACTGAATTTTCTAGACAGTAATAAATCTATTACTGATAAATTTCTAAAAATATAGAAAGATTATTAATGTTGTTTATCAATGATCTTTCTCACATATATTTAACAACTTCATTAAAATCATAAATCAGCTTTTTTGTTGTAATATTAAAGTACTACAATGACCTCAAAATAAAAAGCTATATCTTCTATCTATGTTAAATCATAGAAGATACAGCTTTTTTATTTTTAGCCATTAACTAGTACTATTTTATTGAGAACTTTTTTTATTATACACTAAATTAAATATTTTAAACACAAAAATCATTAAACTGGGAAGTGAACTAGTCACTTACTTCTATCTATGAGCAGTGTGTTTTTCCTTGTTTTTTTAGTATTTTTTAGTATAACATTATGTTTATGGAAGATAAACTAAAAAATCTTGCATGTTAAAACTGAATTGTTAGAATGTACCAATACTACTCACAAGAGTATTTTATTTTAATTTTGTTAGCAACATTTGTAATGTATTGACTAGTTTTTAATTTTTTTTCTTGTTTTAATGTTTTTTGTACATTACTAACAAGACTAAAATAAAATAATTATTGCAAATTTAGCAATAATAAAAACTTTAAAAAATCTAAAATACATTGAAAATTCAATTTCTGATTGATTTTACTGTGTATGTATATCTCACATTTATAGAATTAATGCAGTAGTTAAAGTCATTAAATGAATTGTGACTTCAGTTTTTAAAGCCGAATATTGTAAAGGCAATTCATAATTGTATATAATTCACAAGTGTATGAAATTCAATCAATTTCTTGTTCATTAAAATCTTTTTTGAAGATTAATAAAAATGAACTTTTTTACAATGTAATAATTGATTACAAGTGATGTGTCTGATTTTTTTTTCTTTTTTTAAGGTGAAGGTATCCGAGAAAGTGAAAGTTTTACTTTAAAGCAGGTGCTTTGAAGATTTACCAAAAATAATTTTTGCATACGGTTTATTCAAGCTAAATGAAGAAAAAAAATTTAGTTTAATACATAATTCAGTCATACCCCAAAGAAATCATTTTGAAAATCTTTTGATGAAAATAAGGCTCAAAGCCAGAAAAAAATTGCATGATCTTCAATAGGAGTAACATTTAGAACTTCTATTATTTTTACATCTTTATTATCATGATATTATGTTTAAAATGTAAAAGTAATGTAACCTTCACATGTATTTTACACATTTTATTCTTAACCAGTAAAAATAACAGCTGTGATTCCTAAAATTTTAAGATGAATCAGAAGTAGTGACTGAGAAAAAACCTTTGTAATTATTGTACAATGAAGTGGCATGTGCGCATTGATTATAAAACTAATCATTTGCCTGGATATTAAAAAAAAAATGGTAAACGAACATTATATTTTGCGCTATAGAATAAGCTAGATTTAAGAAACTCCGTTTATTTACTTTGACCAATATACATAGAATGTCATGTTCTACAAAATAGTTGTGAAACCGCTTCCCTAACATCTGTCTACCACAAATAGAAAAATGATTAAAGAAGCCTACCTTAAGAATCTTAATCACATAGATATTATGAAATAAAACGTAATAAAATTTATTTGTAAAAAAATGATATTCAATTAACGAAAATATATGATTACTCAACATCTGTCCATCAAATTTTACAATTTTTTTCTTATATTCTATGATATTAGAATTTAAGGAAGTATTTTTTCTTTTTGTAAAAGCGTTTGTTTTTATATTTTCAATTATTTTTAAATGTTATGTTTTTATTTAAAAATAATAAAGTAAAATTATGAAAATGTATTTTCCTTTTTGTTTTTAGAATTTTAAATTATCCTTTTAAAAATATTTTTTCTGTTTCATAGATAAATTTTCATTTATATTCTGATGTGCTTGAATCTATTAGCAATATTTTAACAAACACAAAAATTTTCTTAACTAGGTATGTTGAACGTATAAATTTTAAATTTTATTTTAAGAAAACTTAATTTTTATATACTTTATTACTTAAAAATTAAATTTTAATTTATTGAAAAGAAACAGTATGGCACTTGACATTAAAAATTTCTATGCGTATATAGGAGCGATAAAAGATGGCAAATCCGAGAAGTGAAGCCATTTCGCTTTGGATTCTGAAATATTGCGTATATACGCGTATGTATACGGATAAAAGTGCCGCTTACATTTATATACAACCCCTTGAACATAGTTTCGTTTTGATAGATATTGCCAACACAAAAATATTTTCTTTTTGGCGGGAAATTTGAATACAATTTTAACGCAAAAAATATTTAAATAAACAGAAACAATGCCCCATTGAAAATACACTTAGTTCCGGGTCTCAAACATATGTACAGAAATTGTAATAATTAAGATCAATTTCATTAGCTTATTGTTTCACTATGGTTAAAAACATAAATTTCACAAAATCAATTTTAAATGCATGACAACAATTTAAAAAATAAAACTCTTACTAAAAAAAGATTTTAAAGTTGACAACATTGACTGACAATCAGTTACCTTCAAACGGATTCAAGTTAACGGCACTTTACCTCGCGTTGCCTGCTAATAGGCTGCAAATAGAGACAGTGGCGCCCAAACGCGGATCGCCAGGGCAACAACAATAACAAAGAAAACCGGCGGGAGCACAAAGTTTTCGAGAGACAAGTAGTTTTTTTTTCGAAATGTCAACTATTAGGGAACTCATAGCTGAGCTGGAAGTTCAAGATAAACTTCAAGACGAGAAAGATAAAAAGGATTCAGCAGAGCAGTTTAAAAAATATGAAGATATGAAGAAGAGAATAGATCACGTTAAAGGTCAATTTGTACTATTACAATTTTCTTTTTTTTAATACTATATAAAAACGCGAATATCAACAGTATAATATTGATATAATGTAAAAGAATAAGGTTTAACGTTTGTTTTACCGCTTTTTTCGCGTATATTTTGAGGTTATTAACGTTCCTTTAAATGTACTAATCAAGAGGCAATGTCATACGTGCTAAGCAAATAGATTTAATTAAAATTTTTATTACAGATGAAAGTACCAAACATAAAAATAGTATAATAAAAGGCTTAAATCAATTGGTAGCAAATAGGCATACTATTGAAGATGCACTAAAAATGGAGGACACTTTTACTGGCTTACCAATACCTCATGAACACCAAAAGTAAGCTTGTATTTTTATGTGTATTTATTTATTATGAAAATTGTATTAATTTATTTATTTCATTTTATAGAACTACCATAGATCTTGTGTCAAAAGCAGCAGAATTTATTAAGAATTCGGATACTTTAAGAGATACAAATAACTTATCTCCTGAAAAAATTCATCAAGATTTGGTACATAAATATTATTCTATTTATTTAAACTGACTTTATATGATAGCAATAAATTTATTTTGAATTTTTTAGATAAATAATGTTGAAAGTGTAGCAAGTGACTTAAAAGAATGTCATACAGAAGTTGCCCAAGCTCTTCAACTTTATGACAATGTGCTGCTTTTAAGACAATCAAGAGTGACTAAATGAAAAATTTAATTTAATTTTATAATATTAATCAATTTTTTTTTATTTATACTGTATAATGTTATTTATTAAAGATTATAATAAATATTTTTAAGTATTTTCACAAAGATATAAGTTGTGAATTATTTGTTAATTAAAACAATCTCATAAGATTCTAAAATTTCTAAATAGTTTTTATAATGTTATTTATATAAGATTATAGCAGTGCTAACTTATATCCATGTTTTATTTCATTTTAAGTCATACATACATAGATTTATTCATGTATTAATATCTTGTGTTATATTATGTGTAAATAAATATATGAATATTCAAATATAATATTATACAAACCATCAAAAGTTAGCCCTAAATATTTATAATTTTCTAACAATTCATTTATTTTTCAAATATGTTTCTTATTAATGTTTTCATTTACGACAATGTGAATTTATTCAAACTTAATAAAATATTAACATAATAAAATGGATCTTTTATTGCCTCATAATTACTCATATTTTAAGAAAAATTTTTTATTTTTAATTGAATATTCAATAATTCAATTATTTGTTAAAGTACTTGTTTGAAAAATCGAATTTTTAACACTTTCCTCCACTAAAAAAAAATTAAATTTCCGAAATCAGATTCTGCAGATTTAAATATAAAAACTAACATTTTTTATTAACCAACATCCTTAGTTCTATACGAAAACTAGCCAACCAGCTCCTAAAGCGGTCTGCATGTATAATCGCATTTCGGAGCAATCGGAGATTCGGAGCAATAAACACAAGCTTCACCACTGACGTTGGCACCCCTGCTCTAGATAGGTGCTATGCTATATATTGTCGAGTCGAGTAGTGAATAAAGGAAACGTCCGCTAAGCGTCATTAAGCGTAGGTTGATTTATAATTCTCAGTGACTTTTATTTAATTTGGCTTTATTACTGTCTTGCGTAGTGAACTTCCGCAATATAAAAATGTTATTTAAATCACGAATTTCTGTTCAGCTTTATGTTATTGATTTCCTAACCTAAAAATAACTAACGTTCGTGCGGCTTCATCAAAGAACAAGCTTCTACAGTTTACTATTTTACAGTGTTTACAGATGAGAGACTGAAAGTTCGTTTAATATCAGTTTGATATCGATTAAAAATGGCACAGAGATTTCCAGTGCCAAACACAGCCAGCAATGGGCCACCACCTCAGCGGTATCCACCACCATCGGTGCCACCAAACTTAAGACAATATTCTAGTCCTAATTTTCCAGTAAGTTATTGGGCATATTTGTTAAAAAGAGTTATTGGTGTTTAAAAGATTAATTTATCTAATTTCAAATTAATCTTTTGTTTATAATTCTATAATTTATTATGCATTCTTCAATAAACCAAAGGATAAAATAAATATCATATGTACTGTACATAAATATTTAAAAAGTTTTTGAATTATTCTATCTCATTTACATGTAATTTAATACAATTTTTCATTATTGGTATTTTTATGATACACAATTATTAAACAAATAAATAAATTACTTTTACTTTAATAGATGCAACAGAGATCAGGTTTTACACCTCCACCACAAATGGGCACTGGTGGTCCTGGACCTGGAGGTATAATGCGACCAAATCAACCTTATACAAACATGAGGCAAGGTCCCATGGCTACACCTCCGGGTGGAAAAAGAAGTGCAGACCAACGTCTGCCAATGTCACAACAAAAACCGTAAGAACATTATTATTGAAAAATTTATTATTATTATCATTCATTTTCATTTTTATTTTTAAAATACTGAATAAATATTTTCTACTACTATGCATACAATAAACAGTGTAATCTGAATCATGCATAATAGTAGAATAAAGTTCTTTTTATTTCATTCAGTTATTTTTTAATTTGTTTATGTTTTATGACATTCGGAACAAACTTTTTGAACTCATCATGGCCAACATCACCTCCAAAATTCTTCAAAATTTCTTTTAATTTTTGAATCCATTATTTTCGTAAAAACTCATCTAGGTATTTTTGGAACAGTGACTTTTCACATTCCACATCTAAAAAGAAGAAAAAATTAGCTGACAAAATCCTGCCTCAGAAAGTGCGTGACTTGGTACCAGAATCACAAGCTTACATGGATTTGCTTGCATTTGAACGAAAATTAGACGCAACGATAATGCGAAAGCGTTTAGATATACAAGAGGCGCTAAAGCGTCCTATGAAGCAAAAACGTAAGTTAAGGATTTTCATTTCCAACACATTCTACCCAGCTAAGGAAGCTACTGAAAACGAAGAAGGTTCTGTGGCTTCATGGGAATTAAGAGTAGAAGGAAGACTTTTAGATGATACTAAAAATGATCCCAATAAGGTAACATAGTAAATAATTTAAACCTCTCATTAAAAGGTTTAAATTATCATTAGTTTATATAAAATGTAATTAATATAATTCTTGATTTTTAATAATCATTTTCTAATTATAATGTTTTATCAAACTTCCTATTCCATTTGCTAATAATTATTGCTTATAATTGACTTAGGTGAAAAGGAAATTTTCGTCGTTTTTCAAAAGTTTAGTTATAGAACTAGATAAGGATTTATATGGACCAGACAATCATTTAGTTGAATGGCATCGTACATTGACAACACAAGAGACTGATGGTTTTCAAGTGAAGAGACCTGGTGACAAGAATGTTCGCTGTACAATTCTTTTACTTCTTGATTATCAACCTTTACAGGTATTACTTCTTAACATTTAATAAAATAATAAAATAATAAAATTCAAAATATTTAAACTATTTCGAATATATTTAATGTTTAAAAATTCTTTTTAAGTTCAAACTTGATCCACGATTAGCACGTTTGTTGGGAGTACATACACAAACACGACCAGTTATTATTTCAGCACTATGGCAATACATAAAGACACACAAACTTCAAGATAGTCACGAGCGTGAATATATCAACTGCGACAAATATTTAGAACAAATTTTTGCTTGTCCAAGAATGAAATTTGCGGAAATTCCTCAGCGCTTAAATCCGCTACTTCACCCTCCTGATCCAATCGTTATAAATCATGTGATAAGTGTAGAAGGTTAGTTCTTTATTATACATACATACAATTTTTGTGACAAGTTTTCTGAATTTTATAAAGAAAATCCTAGTATTATATTGAAATACTTAAAAATCTATAAAAATGGTTTATTACTAATGGTAAGTTGAATAATTAATAAAGAAAAATCAAATTATATTGATTTAGATAAAAAATCTAGATCAAAAGATGGTAATAAAAGTTTTTTTATATGACTCAGAAAACTTATTACAAGAAACTTACTGCAGTTTGTTTAACAATTCAAAACGTTTAAATAAAACTGAAGAAAAATGTTTACGTTTGTGAAAATATCAACCTAAATTACTTTTAAAATAAAATTCAACGATTATTATAACTTATTTTAGGTACTGAGACGAAACAAACTGCTTGCTATGATATTGATGTGGAAGTTGATGATACATTAAAAACTCAAATGAATAATTTCTTGCTGTCAACGGCGAGTCAGCAAGAGATTCAAAGCCTCGATAATAAAATTCACGAAACGGTAGAAACTATTAATCAATTAAAAACCAATCGAGAATTTTTCCTAAGCTTTGCAAAGGATCCTCAACAGTTTATCAACAAGTGGATTATTTCACAAACAAGAGATTTGAAAACAATGACTGATGTAGTTGGAAATCCAGAAGAAGAACGAAGAGCAGAATTTTATTATCAGCCTTGGGCTCAAGAAGCAGTTTGTAGATATTTCTACACTAAAGTTCAGCAGAAACGAGCTGAGCTTGAGCAAGCTCTTGGAATAAGGAATTCCTAAACAATGAAAAATTTATGGAATGTCTCGCTTTGATTATATATTATTTTTTTTTAGAAAACTTATAAATCATCTTGGCAGTTGTCTTGATAGACAAATAATTTTGTATTTAATATAAAATGATCTAATGAAGTAGAGAATGGAAGCATGGTTGAGTGGATTATGTGTAAATTAAATTAACTTTCATTTATTGAATTGTGAACTGTTTTTTTTTTTGTCAATATTCTGTATTATTGTCACAGTTTTCTATTAAGCAAATGAAAAATAAATATACATTATTGTGCTATATTTTCTATTATATTTATTTATTAATACCAGAGCATTGTAAAAAAGTATATAGTGCTGAGATCAAGAAAATATTTTTATGCATTTGAACTTACAGAGATAAAAATGTTAATCATTAAATATATTTTGAAGAAATATCCAAGTTTTTATTAAATACAATATTTTAACTTTAATTGCTTTATACTGTTACAAATTTAAAAAAAAAATTGTGTATTTTAATGAAATTTTTGGAAGTTACTTGTATTTATAAAAGGGTTTATTATGATACGCGAAAATTATTTTTTCTAGTTATAATAATGCAAGACATTTTCAATTGGAAATAGTACTAGTATAAGAAAATTATTTTAGCCTTGTGAAGGTAAAAAGATCACGAAAACTTAAAAAAAACCTTCTTATTCACTTATTGAACCGAATTTTTTGATCCGACGTGCGCAAAGAGATTTAGTATAACCTTTTTTATTAAAAGGTGCTTAAGATCGAGCTTTACGTAAGGAGCATCAAATATAATTTTTAACAAAATTTTTTTAAATTCAATTCATAAAATTTATAACTAATGACAATCAACAATAATTTTATAAAACTTGTATTTTTCCCAGCAGATTAGTTTGATTATTAAATTAGCGTATTTATTGGAATCGCACTAAGTTTCAAAAATAAGGTAAACGCTACATAAACTTTTCTCGTATTTTCATTCTCAAGATTCTAAACAAGTTGAAGCTACGGCCACTGTGGGTAGTTTAAATTATACTTAAGTTCAAGCCCTTATAGGTACCGACGCTACCAACAAAAAGTTCCATCAGTCAATTCAATTCAAACATTTACCAATAGAGTGCGTCCAGTGACTGAATTTTGGGAGACTTGGTTATTCGTACTGTTTTCCGTTCTCATATCTAGACTGCAATGTACAGTCGCTACATGAGAGTCGCATAGTGTGGACCTACATATACATTGAAAAATGGCGGCCGGCCCGATAGCCGAACGTAATCAAGGTAAATATTTTGGTTAATAAGTATAATTTAATTGTTAAAATTAAGATTGTCGAAAACTTTTGTTACGCTGTATAAAACAACCTTCATTTTGAATATTTAAATATGATTCTTCTTTGATGAATCTTAAAATCTTTTTTCTAACCTATAAATCTAAGAACATTTTTAAGCAATTTTAATTGAAAGCCAAATATTTATTTAAATTACAGTTTTAATTTAATTTTTTGACTTTATTGAACAAATGAATTTTGCATAAAGTATTTAATACTGGTAATAATTATTATATTTTACATAAAAAATAATTATATTTTGATTTTAGATGCAACAATCTATGTGGGTGGCTTGGATGACAAAGTTTCTGAATCTCTTTTATGGGAATTATTTGTACAATCTGGTCCAGTTGGTAAGTATATCTTTAATAAAAATTAATTTTTTAAAATAACATTTATATCTGATATTTGAATAACACATTTCACATACTTTTAGTTAATGTGCATATGCCAAAAGACAGAGTTACACAAATGCATCAAGGTTATGGGTTTGTGGAATTCATGGGAGAAGAAGATGCAGATTATGCAATAAAAATAATGAACATGATAAAATTATATGGCAAACCTATACGTGTAAATAAAGCTAGCGCTCATCAGAAGAATCTTGATGTTGGAGCAAATATTTTCATTGGAAACTTAGATCCAGAAGTAGATGAAAAACTGTTATATGATACGTTCAGTGCATTTGGTGTTATTCTTCAGACTCCAAAGGTTTGTTTTATTTCTTATTTGTATTATATTATAACTATATAAAATATGATCACAAAAACAATTTTAATGAATAACAACTTGCAATATTATCTATCTATAATAATAGAGAGTTATTTTATGATTCATTAGTTATTAATTTGACTATGAACTTAAGTTAGCATTAATAAAAAAACACAATTTCTTAAATATTTCATTTAATTATTCTATATGTATTAGCAACAAATATAGCGAATAGATAAAATAATTATATTTATTGAACGTACTTAGACAAATATAAGTTTGTTCATTTAATTGTAAGCAAAAATATCTATATTACTATTTGTAATTATATTATTAACTTTTTTAACATATATTATTAATGTTTTAAAATATTTACTAAAATGTTACTGAATAGAAAAGAATCAAATTATACAATTGTACTAAACAAATTTAAAAATTCTATAACTTTTTTACTAAACTAATCTATTTTTTTAGATTATGCGTGATCCAGAGACAGGAAACTCGAAAGGTTTTGCTTTCATAAACTTCGCATCATTCGACGCCAGTGACGCTAGTATAGAGGCTATGAATGGACAATATTTATGCAACAGACCAATTTCGGTCAGCTACGCATTCAAACGGGACGCCAAGGGCGAGCGACACGGCAGCGCGGCGGAGCGTCTACTGGCGGCTCAAAATCCACTGAGTCAAGCCGACAGGCCTCATCAACTGTTCGCCGATGCTCCACCAATGATGCCAACGTCGATGCCAAATGTTGGCATGCCCCATCCGCAGCATCATATGATGCACGGCATGGTGATGCCACCGCCGCCACCGCCTTCGGCCCCGGTACCACCGATGGGCCATCCACCGCCACCGCCAGTGCCGCCTCCACCAACAGGCTTCCCTGCCAACATTCCACCACCTCCTTTGCCGCCAATGCCGAATATGCCGTCGCATCCACCTCTACCACCGGGCATGCCGCCACCATTGCCGCCCATGCCCAACCAGAATCAACAGCAGAGGATGGTGACGCCACCACAGTGGGGCGTCCAGCAGCATGGCCAATTCCCCCCGCCGCCACCGCCGTCCGGTGCTCCACCACCTCCTCAGTTTGGTCAGTTCCAGCCACCGCTGCCAAGAGCGCCGCCCACATGGAGGCAGCCGCATCCACCGCCACCTTTCCCACCCAGAGGACCGCCACCTCCGCCTCCGCCGCACGACGGCGGACAGTATTAGGGAAATCGATGAAATGGGTATATTGCCTGAAGCTGATAACCCAGGGAGAAAAAAAAAGTTTGATGAATGTTTGAGACGAATGATTTTTGTTTGTGCGACTGACTCTATTTTTACGTAGTTTTAATATAATGTAAGAATTTGTAATAAATCTAAATGTAATTAAAACTTTGGTCTCTCGTTTAACTTTCTGTTTGATTTGTAAGAGTCGAGCTTTTTCAGATTCAAGGTTTATGTCGCGATTATATGTTTCCGCATACATAACTCATTTCGTTGTTAAAAATTAATTTCATCAAGCTCTAACTGATAATAACCGATTTTTTCCTTATACATCGGACGAATGTAAATTAAAAATGTTCTACCCGCGTTCGTAAACCCATGTGAGCGAGATATCATCCACCGTAAATCGAAGAAGCGTCATTGACAATTCCACTGTCGTCACATCTCCGGAACCGAATCGAAATCAATTGTACATTTGTCACCAAACAAACGTTCTATTAATACTCTCGACGACCCGAAAACCCGAGGCGACGGCAATATCAATCAAGCAGCGATCCTAGCAGCCCCTGTACACGCGCATACCAATCCATCCACACAGCCAAGACACTCCGAATTAATTTCCTGACTCGCGTATATACAGTGCGGCATCGCTATGCGCTGCCACGCATTATATCCACCTGTACACTGCGGTAATAACCTCGTGGCGCAAGTGGATAAGCCGGTCAGTCGAAATATCGATCTTTTTGTACATACCCCGGGAGGTGACCGCACGTTCTAACCGTGCCAAAGGCGAAAAGGCCTATATTGATTATTCCGCGCCGCGGTGGCTCGCGTGTCAGTATACACGAGCGTTCCCCATAGTCGGCGTGAGCCGCTGGCAGGTAGCGTTTGACGAGAGAATACCTAGTGGCGTTTTTTTTTATACTGGAATATTCTGAGTGCGATGTGTCAAAAGTGCGTAGTGGTTCTATTGTGATGCGGCGTGGAGCGTTTGGATTGTAGAAGTTTTGCGAGAAGCGATTTTGAGGGCTGCGAGATGCGCTGCAGCCGATTCCGATATGTTTAACTTAATCATGAGGAGGCTTGTGCGTTAGGAGGTTTTGCGTGAAACTGGATGAGGTCAGTAGGAGGCATTATTTTTGTGTAAGAAATGTTTGAATGTAAATTAATAAAAATTTATATATAAAGCTATGTGCGAGAATTGTTTTGCATTTTTAAATAGCAATTATGCTAGAGCGGAAAGTATTTTCGAATAATTGCTCGTGTAAATTTCACAGCAGTTCTCTTGTCCATTATTCAAAGATGATACTGATAAAACTGATTACCTTTATATTTATTTTATGACAACACGAATAAAATACATGTAAAATTAAAAAATGTTCATAATTCCTTTTTTTCTAATATGAGTTATTTTGTACAAATTTAAAGCTTACGGTTATAGCTGAAAATATTGTATAAAGTACAATAAACAATTTTAATTATCGAAATCGATATAACATGCGGATCTAAATAAATTTTTACTCGTTTAATTAAGATGACACTATAATGTATACAGTAAAATTTGAGCAAACTTCCAACTCCGCGATTACACGTAAAAAAATTGTATTCTATAGTTTCACGGTATCGATTAAATTTAAACACACAAAGTAGGTTTAAATTTGAATGTACACACTCAAAAAATTCATGAATTTATTAACGCGAGGTATTTTAACGCTGGAAGGGCGTACCAGCTACGAAATCGATCAGCGCTAACGAGCGTATCATAAATTTCTTCAAAAACCATTTACTAATTCAACGCACTAAAAATAAACACTCACTCGACTCAAAGCCACGTTACACTCATCGCGCTAAACGTCCACCTAACCAAACTCGCCAAACAAAAATACCTCGTTCAAAAATTCACCCAGCTAATCCAATCACACCGCTTATGTACATATACATTAGCATTCATCGAAGGCCTAAGCAGAGGACGGGCCAAAGATCCAGGCATCGCGCCCGAGATATGCCAGTTCGGGAAGAATGGCCCGGCTGTCGTACGAGTGCGACAACTCGACGAAGGGCGCCGAGGACGAGGACACGGTGAGCAAGCCGTTCCCCTGCGCGCCCGACAAGTACTGCTTCTACTGCTGCTGCAATCCCCAATGCTGCTTCGTCATCCAGCGCAGGCCACCCAAGCACTTCTGGGAGGCCTGGTACTTTTGGCTGGGGGTAGCCCTGCTCGTTATCATCGTTCTGTCTACGGTGAGTATAGTTATAGGTGGGATTTTGGTGTTGGGTTGCGAGGGTGGGTTTGGGGAGAGGGAGGATTGGTGGATTGAGGGATGGGTTGAGTGTTGAGTTGGTACAGTGGATTTGGGATGGTGGGTTGGATAAGGATATGTGTGCTTTTGGTACTTGATGGTTTTCTGAGATACGATCGTGAATGAATAAAGGAATCGCGATATAGTAAGATTTGGTACGCTAAACTTTTCTTTGAACTTTCCATTTTCTTTTTTTTTTTTTAGCAAATTTAGAGCAAAATTATGAAGTTCATTTTACATTTATTATATATATATAAATATTTGTGACTTTCCGTATTAGCTAAATAAGTCCATTTCTTTGATAAAAGTGTTTATGCTGTCATAACATTTTCAAAACGTTGCTAGGGTTAAAAATAGTTAAACGTGAAAGTTATATACCACACATTTATTTTATAATAAACACTGTTTTGAGACAATATCATTTCACTCATTTTGCATCTTCAATTTAATTCAAAATCGATCAAACAGGCGTCAAGGGAATAAACGTTGAATTTTTTACATAAAATTTATAAAATTACCACAAGTTATTGGTTGTTACTTATTAGAAATATTACGAATAGTCATTTTTAGACAATCAATTCAAAGCTTTTTTGATAATTTCATTACAATTTAAATAAATACAGTTTTAATTGCTGTTATTTATCCACATTCAACTTGTTTTATTCTCTTTGCTTATACGATGTCATCACGAAAAAAATCAAACATGGACTTAATTAGTTATGTCAGGAAGCAATAAATATAATTTATTTTACAACTAGATCATATGCATTGGTTTCCTTTGAAATGGAGTGTTGTTATTATTTATATAAAAAGAAATGAGAGAATAAAAACGTAAATAAACTCCTAAACCAGTTTCCAAACTTTTAAACATTTTACGAGTTTTCCGCAAGTGAGAAAATTTATGTATTATTGGAAAACACAAAAAATTGGCTTCAAAAGTAGTATAAATGTAACGATGAGTAAAAAATTGTTATTCTAGCAATAAGATTTCGCTAAAATCAAGTTACAAAAATTTATTTAACTAATAATGTGATCATTATTTTTGTAACTCTTACAACAGTTGTTAAACAAAAACATCGATTTTAAATTGTTTACTGTTTAAAAATTAAAACAAAAACACTGCGAAAACATGAACTGAAATACACGAGATGTAAAGGATGTCGTGCACGTAATGTCATAAAATATTTCTTGAATCTTGTCAAGCAGATCGTAATACATAATATGTCTAAAATCTTTAAAGAAAAGTTTAATATAAATACTACTTTTGGTCGCTTGATGATTTTTTTTCCTACTTTTTTTCCTATAGTAGGTTAAAATATCAAATATTTAATTAGATTACTGCATAAATTACTCAATAATCTTTTTAATAAATACAAAAAGTACATTATAATTCTTGCAATAAGTTAAAATACATCTGTAAGTATTTTTTGCTTTTCGTGTAAACTATCAGGGAAGCGATCGAATATCGATTTTAGCCTCTACTTCGATGTAGGAATGCTTTTGCTGTCATAAAATATTCCGAAACTGGCGGTAGGTGAGCGACAAAAATAAATATTGAAAATACGTTTTTTTCTAGTTTTCTTTTTTTTTCATTTAACTATTAAAAAAATAGAATATGTCAGAATGACAATTCAAATGTTTGCATAAGTAGAAGTTAACGTTTGATGATAGGTCAATTGATATTCATTTAAAATAAATGCTTTCCTGATTGAACAATAGATAAGAGATAATGTTTATTGACCTCATCAAAGGAAACGAAAAAAGAATTAAAAAATAAAAAACTACATATAAAAGTGAATATATGTGTAAAAAGCTTGCAAATCGAATATTTTTTAATATTTTCATATTTTTTATATTCTTCTTGTAAAATTTCAAGAAGCCAATTTAACCATCTTTGCGAGATAACTTATTCAAGTTTAAACGTAACAAATGTTAACGTAGTGATAAAAGAATATAGCTTTAAGTATGTGTTTTTAAAAAACGCAGTCGATCAAGCAGTCTGTGAAAGATATTTTATATAGGGACAATATTTGAAATAAAAATTTTCTTTTTAAAAGCATAAAAAAAGATTGTCTACTTATTTTTCATTTTTATAAACAACAAAATGTATACCTAATACACTAATGACAATACATAAATAATCTCAAAAAAACATTCATTGAAATCTATGAACGGTTTTTAATAAAAAAGCGCATTTCCTGTGTAAAAATTTAAAAAATACGGTTTTTTTTATTTATTTTCAGATGTCACTATAATTAAATTGTATGTAATTATGTATGAATGTTAAAGAGTGTAAATTTCTGTAATAAAATCTTTATAACTGTTAATGAATTTGAATATACATGTTCGAATTACAAGCTTTATAATCATTTATTTATATTTATACACATTCTTTTACAGAGATTTACACTTTTTTATATTTATATACATTTCCGTCGAGTCTACTAAAACTGAAACTTTAAAATATTTTCATTCACATGCATATAATTAACTAGTAATTAATAGTCATTAACTAGTGTCTCGTGTTTAAAAATTTAGCGAGTCATAAAAAGTGCTATTTAATAAAAGTAACTCACACCTCTCCTTCAACTTTCCATTTAAATGCTTTTTTTTATTTCAACTTAATGAATAAAACAAAAACAGCAAAAGTTTATTCTCGCGTAATCCTTCGCCCTACCTACACAAACTGATATAAGATGTTACTCTCACCAATACAATCGCTTCATTTACTTATTCGTCAAACGATCCAATAAAAAGTAGAGCACCTATAAATTAAAAACTCTATTACAGAAAACTCAAGTCCTCTCACAAACAAATCCACACGAAACAATCTATCACTATCACTTCCTCCCTCCCCTCAAAAAAACCACACATAAATCAAACTCAAACTCCAAAGCCACCTCAACATTAAAAAAAAACTAACTGCAAAATTCTCAGGTGGGCACTTACGTCGTGACCAACTGCAAGCAGAACCTGCAGTCGATCGGCTACGGGGTCGGCGTGGGCGGCGGCGCCGGCAGTCGCAACAGCAACAATCGCAGCCCGGAGCTGGGCAGCCGGAGGCAGAGCGACGACGGCGGGGAAGCTGGCAATAGGAACGAGATTTCCATTAATGTGATACCGACCTCGGCTGTGCTGCCGAGCCACAGGAAAATCATGCTCATCGCGCCGCAGCCGAGCTGCACTCATCTCAGTGAGTATTTATGTGTGGGGATAGAATGACCAATGTGTATGTCTGTATTTGCGGTTGAATAGTTGTGTATGTCTGAATAGTGTGGTTGTTTTTTTGGGAAACAATTTGAATGTAAAAAAAATTCATTTGCTTAAAGGATGGAGTTTTGTACTCTACTGAATGAGAAGGTTCGACGAAAGATATATGTAGCTTACATGAATTTTGTTGTTAAACAACTTTTTTTTGAAACAATTATTTATTCCAATACAAATTGATGGATTGCAGAAATTTATTAATTATTAAAGATCCTCGCATCTGAGTCGTCGGTCATTAGAGCTTTCTAAAATTCTATTCTCGCTTGTGACTATAGACAAACGAGTTTATCAAGTTTTTCAGCCGGCATATTTAAATTTCTTTTATTGAGAGGTAGTCATAAAATTTATCCGGCTAATTTTTCATCTTGATTTGTGCGTATTTAATTTTAAATTCATAATAGCTTTTTTCGCAACATTATACTCCGCGCGTAATCGCTTATGTATATTCTCTCGGCGTTGTCTTTGTTTTTCCCATTCCATAAAAAGTATAAAAACGTATTCAAAATCAATTCTGTAGTTACGATACGCAGACGGTTTCGTAATTTTTCATCTCGCTGGACACATTCGTATCTATCTTAAATCCTTTCATAAAAATCCATGAATAAACTGACATAAACGACGCTAAGTTTTCCTCGCGATGCTATTTACAAACGCTTACATAGAAAAACTCGCTTTGCAATTACAAAAACGCTTCCCGCAAAACTCTATAATTCAGCATTTACCTTATTACTTTCCTCGTGCACACTCGGCGCGTTCTCCGGCCAAACTAATCCTTTGCTACGTAATAAAATTAGCCAACGTAACAATTTCACTCCTTATACGTCCTCTTTCTCCTCTTTCTCTTCCCTCTCAATAAGCTCGCAACGACAGCTAACGTGTAATTTTTGGCAATTTCACAGCGCCGATCGTCGCATGACCTCTGCTCTCGGAGAAGCCCTGGGATCTTCATCGGCGAAGCTTCTTTCTGCGCCGCGCCTCGTAATACTCCGCGCATTGCTTCGCCAAGGGTAAGAAAAATTGCGGACGAAGAGGAAGAAGAAGATGAAGCGAGGATATGGGGCTAAGCTGCGCAGAACAAACACGGTACAGAGAGAGAGAGAGAGAAGACAAAAGCTACGTCGTTACAAGTCCGGGAGTCTGTGATTACCGGAAAACGGCGCGCACGTCGCGGCTCTCTTTCACTTTTGTGTTCTTCTCGTCGTGGCGTCTTTTCTTTGCTGTATATATATACCGAAGGAGATGGGGTCGTGATGTGGTTGATGGCGCGGCTTGCTTCGGAGAGCAAAAGGAGAGGATGACGGGATGAGCTTGCGATGGTTGATTTTTTGTTTTTTATTAGGAAAAAGTCGTTTTGAGTTGTAGCGGATGAGGGGGTAATTGAGAAAATGGAAAAAGTCGTTGATTTATGGTGGTTTTGAAATTTTCTTTTTGTAGGGATTGTTGATGGTTTTTGTAAATTTGATGGGATGTGAGGTTTTATTTAGGGAGTTGTATGCGATTGAAGTTATAAATCTAGAATTTTTATTGTTATGTATCATATTAGTTTTATGATAATCTTAAATATATTTTATATTTTAATTTTTTAATCCTTACAACTCTTACTGATAAGCAAAAAGTAAATTTTCGTACAAATTCAATCAATGTAAATTTAGATTTGTGCAAACCAATGATTTACATCGTTCTTTATTGTGTTTTACATAATGATTCTTATCGATCCATCAAAGTTTTTTTTATGTAGCGTAGCCGCTTACCTATAACTATTCGAATGACGCAGGTGAATAAACATAAATGTCAAGGAAATAAATGCGGACGTCTTTTACAGCGATATTTCAATTTCAAGTAAAATAAGTGTAAACTTCACACTTTTACGAACCGGTATTTCGGAATATGCATTTGTTTTTTCCTAATATTTTCATCAATGAGAAAAAGATATATAATTTACATATTTTATTCTTTTATACATATTACGAAGCTGATCTCCGAGACAAACAAAAAGCTAAATAATTAAACAGAGTACAAAAACAGATAAAAGAAGTTGAAAATGGAGAAATTTATTGATATGAATTCCTTATCAAGATTTTAATTAAATAAGGGAGAATGCAATAAAAATTTTAATCGATAGAATATTGTACGCTTTAAACTCCCAGGAAAATTTTAAAATAAAATGTATTTTTAAAGCTTTAGTTTACGTAAATGAGTTATTTATAATTTATTTCAGTTATACGATAAATTATATTTCTAAAATTCTTATCAAACATGATTATTGTCTACAACAAATTTACCACTTTACAACAGCCACTAAAATCATATCACTAATTAACGAACCTCAAACTTCCGCTGGCGCAATCAATCCACTAAAAACAAAAAAACAACGCGTGCGCAAAAACTCCCGAAAAATTCTCCCGGCGCATAACATTTTTAATTGATTTTCGGCAGCTTTTAATTCCCTTCTCTCGCTCGCAGCCGCTAACTCTCCCCGCGCAGACAAAAACGCGTGCACGCGCGGCAGGAATGAAGACCTATATAGTCTCGCGGAACGGCCATTAACAATTAAGAGAGCGCGAGGGACACACGCCGGAACCTGTCCCAGCAGAAAGAAAGGGAGAGTCTCGCCGGTCCTTTGGAACAATGGAACGAATAAATGAGTAAATAAAATGAAGGGGAGAGAGCCGGCTGCGAGCGATGTTAAAGGGGGATTTTTTCGCGGTACGTTGACCTTCCGGCTGCACCGAAATTGTTATAATACTGATGTTTTTTAATTGTGAAGGTTTTGAGGAGGAATGTGATTGAGATATAGGTTGAATGCGATGTGATAAATTTGCGGAGAGGCTTGAGATTTGATAAGTATTTAAATTTGAAATTGATTTTTAATATTAATTAATGATAGTTCATTAAGATCAATCACACCGGATGCCTGTTACGTTTAATTTCTTAATAACTTATTAACCATCCATAAACGCGATCATTTACTTCTTTGTATATCCAAACTCTGTACCGTAATGAAGCCCAGCTCGCAATCAACCTCTCAAGAAAAAAAAGCTACTTTGTAAATTGATTAAAAACTTTCGTACAACCTCCCTGGCGATGTACACGTGCAAGAAGCCAGAGAGACGTATATGCACGAAAGCAAAAAACAAAGAGAGGAGGAAAGATAGAGAGACGGGGAGTTAATTAAAGGTGGGCAATCTCTTTTAGCCACCGAAGCAGCCGCGCGCGCGCCGGCGAACGATGGAAATGCCCGGGATCGTTCCTTTCCTTATCTCGATGCGACCTTTATCCGGCCGACGTTTATGTATACCTATACACACACATACACGTACACAGCCGGCGAGTCTTATCCGATTATCTGCGCGCGCCGATTTTTCCGAATCGAAATTCTCCGTGCGCCTTCCTGAATATTTTTTTTTTTTTCGAAAAATCACGCGCACCAGATTCTTTTTTGGAGCGCCGAGCCGAGGGCTGATAAATAACGCTCGGCTGGTTTTTGCTCGGCGAATGAAAGCTGAGTATTGTTAATTGTCGGGCGGAGGCTTGGGATTAAGCAGTGTTACCGGTACCTGGTGTGTGGCTGCGATCGGTGGTGATTTATCGAAGATGCTCTTGATTTTTAATGATTAAGGATGGAGATTCGGTTTGATTTTTAGAGTTTGATTAACCGATTTAAATGGGGGTTAATTTTTTTGTATGCCGAGTAATTTGAGTTTTGGTTTTGATTATATACTTCAGCAGATTTTTACTACAATTTTTACGATTTTCAGAAGTAATTACTACAGTTCACTGACTCGTGTACTCACGATATTCTTAAAATTCATAAAAATATTTATATTGCATATTAATAAAGTTATATGATTATCTGAAACTTTGTACTCCTTAGGCAAGATCTTTACAAAGTATCGAAAAAATTCTATAGACTATATGCAAACATAATAGTTTAACCAATGCGCTCCATCCTAAAAGAAAGAAATAACGGAAACATATCATACACAGACATTACATACATAAAAAAAAATAACTATAACAACTCACAATCTTACAAATACCAGCGTGTGTGAAAACAATAGTAATTTTTAATGAAACCCAAACATAACGCAACCAAACACGTACACACAAGCGCGAGCGCAAATTACAAAATTTCTAAAAACCAGCCTGATGCAATATGCAGTCACTCAGATAAGCGCGATTTCAACTGTCCCCCTTAAACGCGCGCGCTTGCGTGTCAACGTCGTGTGCCTTACATATATTAACGCTAAATTATTAAGACATTGTCCGTTTTGTACAAAAGAGCCGCGTTTCCGGCGCAGCTCGCGCCTTTTCATTGTGTGGCGCGTTATCTATACTTCGAAATGCACTCACGACATTGTTTTTTTTTCTTTTTATTGAGTGTGAACCGGAGATTCTACGCCGATTTTTGAAGGATTAAGATTATTGTGTTGATTTTTGTTTGAGAGGAATAGAAGTGCGCTTTTGCTGTAATAAAACACTTTTGTATTGTTTGTAAGGGTTTAAGTATTGTTGAAGATAGCACGCAGTGTCTTGTTTAGGAATTTGAAAGCCGTTCGTGCATTAGAAAATGCATGAAAAATTGTATTTAACAGATGAATGAGTTTCTTATTTATTGAAATCTATTAAGTTAACTTGTATTATACGATACATTGTTCGATTTATCACCGCGGATTTAATCTTTGTATCTGCGAATCCAAGTTGTGTATGCTAATGAATAAATATTCTGCAATAAAAGTCTATTGAAAATTGTATGTTATCATTTTAAGCATTCCCACAATTATTTCTCTTTAATTTATTCTTGACTTCAATTGTTTAAATAGAATAAACTTTTATTATTTTAATTTTCAATTGATTATAAATCAATGATATAAATCTGCATGAGTTTAAAAAATTGTATAAATTTAAAATTTTTATTCATTTATCCTTCAATTATACATAGGGGAGACCGGGGCTAGTTGGCTGCAGGGGTAAATCGGCAAGATACTCAATATCTTTTCATCTAAGCTCTACATTGCTATTTACAGCTATCAAGAATGGAGCATATGCGTGTAGGTTCATCAATATGTATAAGTTGTAATTACACATTTTTAAACTAATTAGATGAAGCATTTGGTCAACTTACCCCTATAGTCAACTAGCCTCGGTCTCCCCTACATCTATACTACCGTTCGCTCAACAAAGTACTACATCAACATGAGCAAAATCTAAAGTCAAACATTCATCCCATCATTCCTTATCTCAACAGATCCTCCAAAAAATTAAACGCTCCCATCACCAGCCGCATTTCCATACCTCTCTGTAAAACCAATTTTCACTCTTGCATTAAACAATCGCGCTGTAGCAAACCGCAACTATATGAACTCACCGCTCATTGCATGACTGTCGCTTTTCTCTGCACTCTCATCCGCGATTCTCTCTCTATATGCATATATACACCTACACAGACACACTCGCGTTCTCTCGGCGAAGCTGCAACAGCATCCGAGAGAACAGCGATAAGGTACATACGTAAGTACACCGCGACGATAAAGCAATTCTCGAGAACGAGTGGGCAAGGAAAAACCTGACTGTGTGTGTGTATGTGTGTGCGTCGTCGACAGCGCTCGTAATTAGGTAGATAAAGCCGATTTTTTTCTTCCTATATAGAGCCGATATCGCCGCGACGTTACACACACGCGAGAGAGCCAGTTTTAATTGCCGCCGAGAGCTCTTGTTCGAAAAGGGGGCTTTTCGTGCCTTTTTTTTCGCCGCCCGGCTTCGCGGAATTAATCAGCGCGGACTGTTTTAATTGAACGATTTTTTTTTTCTCTGCGAGCAATTGCGCGCTCGGATGTACTTATAAGATGCGCTGTACGCGTGTTCACGGCTGCTGCGACGCTGATCGGAGGGGTACTTATCGCCCCGAGGTTTGTGGCCTAATAGTGGAAAGTGTGCCGATTTGGAAACGATGCAGTTTAGCTGATTTGAATGATGTGTGATTGCTATTTTGTTTATTATTAAGGATTTTAAATTATATGAGCTGTGAGCTGTGAGCTGGATTAGTTTATTGAAGTAATGAATTTCAATTGTTAACGTATTGAAAGTAAAACGGTATGATTACTTCTTGGTTGTAAGAAAATGCATTTCGTAACTCTTTATACAATCGGCGGGAAAATTCATTCCTCGTACCTAATAAACAACAAAGTCTCTCAAGTAAAAAAACATCTAATCACTCCAGAACGAATCGCACGATCCTAATACCTAAAAAAATCCTCTACATACACGCTCTCATTACCCTCAACCTTTCACACGCAGCCTATCCAAGCGTTAAATAAAGCAGCTTGCATCAAAACCACACAAGCGCGTCCTACTTAATAAGCCTCACTTCTCCCCAGCTGTCCACACCGCCAGCTATATAGCTCTCCGCGAGCATATCTACATAAACTCACTGCGCATATATATATATAAGACACGTCGAGCAAATTGAACGGATCGGCGCCTCGCTTTTCCAAGTCGCGCGCGCGCGCGCGAGCCGCGTATATTAATTAATAACGGAGCCTGTCTCGAGCCGCCTGACATTTCGATTAACGTCGCGCTGCGAATATCGAGCGCATTCAAACGTTCTCGCCTGCAGTTTGTATGTCGCTCCGGCGCGGCCGCGATTTGTCTCCTGAGTGTGTGTATGTAAGAGTTGGCGTTTGAAAAATCGGTTGTGCGTGGAAGGTTGGTGGTGTATGTGGTTGCTTGGCTTTTAAGGGGAAAAAATGTAATTAGCTTTTTTGCCGTTTGATCGAGTATGGTCTGGTTTTTGGAATTTTGCTTAAATTATGAGTGACTTGTTTGGTAATTGATTTGCTTAGAGGCATGTACTTGTAGCCTATATATCTGGATATTAAAATAAGTTGGTTAGGAATGAAAAAATTAATGTTTTATCATGCTTTATAAGAAAATTACGAAAAGTTTTTGCAAAACAAAATACCTCATGCTTGACGAGCTGGCACAATTTTCAGTTTGCAAATTTGTTTATCGAACATAATTTCGATAAGGAAAAACCAATCATTACATAAAATAAAATTTCAATAAACAGAGCCACGGTGGCGATAAGTGAAAAAAAATTCCGTGCCTTACACGCATGTGTTTTAAAAACGTGTGAAGAGAATCCTTGAGGTGATCCTCGTTAATACGTTGCTTCTGCCCAATAAATTGAGGAACTTTAAAGTCGACGAGTTGACGTTTGCTCGTAAAAAAAGCGGCGCTCCCGGCTTCGAAAATATACACCGGCCGAATATATACATATATATTTACGGTATGGACCAGCACCGCCAGCGGCATACAGCGCGACACTCGCTCTAATAAATGTTGAATTCAGCCGTAACCACGCTTTAAAATACGGTTACTTTACTGCCGATGTTGTGCACTTGTTTTTTTCTTTCGGAATATTTTCGTGGCCTTATTTTTTGTCGTATTTTATTTAAATTTTGCGGTACGTGTTATGGTTTTTTGAGGAGATCTATAAACCGGAATAAAGTAGCAATATAGTTCATTGTTTAATAATTGAATTATTGCGAGAGCCTCGCGCCATAGGCGGCTTGACATTCTGTTTCAATAAGTTTAATTTTTAAGTTATTTATTTTTAATTCTCTAGTTAATTAATTGTTTGTTAAGGTATCAATTTCT